>OMKZ01054570.1:0-24748 GCA_900302535.1 Neoniphon sammara
GCGCCAGGCATCTGCGGCAGACCGTCCAGTCCCTCCGCAGGCAGTTTGCCGGAGCGCTGCCGCTAAACCAGCAGGAGAAGTTCTCTGTGACCATGGTGAGGCTGCAGGAGGACAGAGCGAAAGCCCAGGAGGAGAAGAGAAAGGCAGAGGAAGAGAGGAGGAGAGCGGAGGGGAAGGCGGAAGAGCTGGAGCTGAGGCTTCGAGGGCTGGAGGAGCTCATCTCAACACTGAAGGATGTGAAAGGAGCACAGAAGGTCAGTTGGGTGGATGAATGTCGCAGCTGGTGGGACAGAAATGTGTCCTGACCGGATTCATCATCTTGTAGCTTCTGGTCGGCTGGTGGATCGATTGAATTCACCTGACAGTCTTAGAAACTTAAAGACGAAAATGATTTGATCACTCATAAAAAGCATCAGGGTAGTACAGTGTTGGTCTCATGTGGTCTCTCTTGTTGCACATGTCACAAGCTGTAAAGGTTGAAAACCACTGCGCTGCATGATTTCAATCAGGTGACTGAGTGGCACAAGAAAATGGAGGAGGCTCACCTGCTGCAGCTGAGGAAGGGCAGGGAACTGGGGATCCAGAAAGAGGAGATCAGGTACTTGAAGAACCTAGTAGAAGAGCAGGAGCGCACCATCCGTTCTCTGGAAGAAGAAATTGTGCAGCAAAACACGGTGAGAGGAAACTTCTTGGAATTGCCTGCACACGTGCACTCAAATGTACTAGTACACACACACACACCCAAAAATTCACAAATGCATGCTTCATTATGTGTAAAATTGAAATGAACAAACACATGCTCATCAACTTTATCTACTACTGCATCATTATGATTTGAATCAATTTCATGCTTAGCTTAGTTTTTGCTCACATGTGCTGAACCTGCCTTTCGGGCTCAAAAAACATTAAGTTTGAATGAAGTGTGAAGTAAAGTGTGACTATGAATGCCACAGAGTGTGACTACCTCTCCTGTTTTAGCAGTTTGTGAATGTAGGGTAAGCAGGAAGTGTAATCCCGTGATTCTTATGTGGAGGAGGATTCAAAGAAATTGTTCATGACCCAAAAAGCAGTTCCTTGAACTGCTTTTTAGGCCGATATTCAAAGAACTGCAGCGCTTTCCCAGGATTTTCTTCAAAAAAAAAAAAAAACAGTTGTTTTTAAATTATTCCAAAACAAGTTTATCCAATAAGTCTTTCCCATTTCAGCTTCAAGAAGAACTCCAGCTTGCAAGGGATCAGCGAGAGGTGGAGCTGGAACGCCAACTGGACCACTATGAGAAGCAGCAGAATGAAATTCTGGGCACCACTGGAAAGGTATACAGTACATGGGGTTATAGTGAAAAACAAAAGAGCAAAGTCTTCACACACCACTCATCACATCTCTCATTTGTTATTTACCCGTTACTGGTTATGTCGTGACATAAAAATATACAGGAATGCAGCATTCACATACAGCATGTTCAAAAATACATGGTAAAATAACAATATTTTCAAAATGTTATTGCAAAATATATGTACAGTTATCCACCACAGCTTGATTCAAACATGAATGCACCAGGTCAGTTGTCATTATGACATGTTTAAAAACAAACTGGAAAATTAGGCTAACTCCCGTCAGAGGCACCTCTTCCTAATCGGGTAAAGCTGGTGAGAAAAAAGGACTGTGAAGTACCACAAATGGTAGTAGTTGTAGTGTTTGTGGAACAGAAGTTAGCTGCGGGTTTCACAGTGCAAGTGTGAATTGTTCCCTCAAGGCTAACACATAGCCCAGGGTTAATGAATGCCTGTGTGAACACAGGATAAGTACAGCCTGGGGTTGAGCATGGCCAAGGGGCTTTAAGCAAGTGTAGTGTGAAAAGGCCTATAGGGAGGGATGTTGATCATAATGCACTTGTGTCCACCAGAAGGCTTTAACAATTATGGTTTCCTGTTGCAGATCTGTGTTCTGATAGATCTGGTTACAGCCTTTAATCAATTAGATATAATGAACAGCAAATAAGGCATAAACACTAGACCATTGTACACACAGAATAAGATTTAAAGTTTGTATCATTTAGTCATCCTTTCTTTGGATGTAGACTATATTAAATATGATCACACTCATAAATATTTTGGACCTTATTGCACAGGACAGCTGAACTGAGCAAGCCTCTTCATTTTCATCAATACCAAGTGAAACATTTGCACGTTAACTGCAACATAAGAACCAGGTCAACACTAAAATCACTTAGGGCAGAAAGGCATTGTTGCACTGCTCTATGTGGATTGATTATAAGGGAAAGCCTTGGTATTTTCGATGATAAGTTATTAGTAAATAAGTCAGGCAATAATGCAGCTACTTTCACTCACCAGTGAAACATCATTTCTGACCATCTCAAACACACACACATTTTCACTATATTGTGCCACATACTATATATGGTCTATGTCAATTTGTACTGCTTGTACTACTTCCTCTCCGAAACCCAAACCACAGGGAACTGTTAATCCGTGTCTAGGCTGACTTGCCTGAGGTCAACAGGAAAAGCTGCCAAACCATGTCTCGTTCTTCTCTCTGTGCGGTTAATTTACACAGGATGGAGTGGGAAGGAAGTGGAGGATTTGATCGTCTGATGTGCAAGGCAGTGTTACAGTTGCACAGTCTGCTGTCTTTAATGTGGGCAATAAAAGTTAGACCAATTTGAGATTAAAATAAAAAAAAAAATGAAAAAGCACTGAAAATACTCTTGGTGGGAACAAATCTGTATATGGGTAACTCTGCCATTTATGTTTGTGTTCAGTTTGAGGAAGCTACCGGTGCCCTACCAGACCCAAGTCTACCTGTTGCCCATCAGTTGGAGTTTGCCTTGGGGAAAATCAAAGAGCATGTCCGCACCATCATGGAGACAAAGGCCACCTGTAAAAGTCTGGACGAGGTACAGTGTTCAGTCCCTGTTCATTTGTAAATCCAAATGCATTCACATCCATTTTGAAGTACGTGTATGCTGTCATGAGTAAATTATATCTTTGATCTATCACTGCCAGACCCTCATTAAGGGGGAAGGCCTAGAAACTGGTATGTCATTCACTGACTTACTGACTTTTATAAAAAATAATATAGTGGAGCCTCCTAGTGGTAACATTAAACATTGCTAGGGACGTTCAGGAGCAACCTTACATGGCTTTTCTTGTTTATTTAGAACACCTGGTATATCTCTCTAATTTGAACTATGTCTTCCACTTTGTCAGTAAATGTATTTTGATTTCTTGTACTCTCTGCGATTGATAGTATGTATTTGTGCTAAGGCCACCAATAGTGATTCCTGTGCATATGTTATACATGTTTAAAATGGTTCTGATTCCTTCATATGCAGAAGCTGAAAGAGAAAGAAGTGGCTCTGTGGAAGGCGGAGCAGAACATCGTGTCCAGGGATAAAGTTATCAACGAGCTGCGTCTTCGCCTTCCGGCCACCGCCGGCAGAGAGCGCCTCCTTGCCGACCTAGCCAAGCACGAAGAGGGCCAGTTGGAGAGCCAGCCTGCCCTTAAGGTGGCTCACCAGACCATCAACAACCTCCAGGGTCGACTCGACCAAAAGGACGAAGTGCTGAAGAAATACCAGAACCTACTGGCCCGGGCAAGACAGGTACAGCACAACGAGGAGATGTACCAGGGATAAATTATTTTCCAGTGCGACAAATCTGACACAAAGGGGCATTAACTAATCTATGACTTGGTGGTAGCAAAAGAGAGAGAACAGGCCATAAAGTGAGTTTTTAAAGCCATAAATCTCAGCACTTGGCATGGTATTTGATCACCAGCCTTATCAAATCCCCACAGATATTCTAGTCATTTTGTGGGGTTTTTTCTTTGTTTTTGCTGTGAGTGTTTCCATGCATCTAACACTACATATTGTTGATCCCTCTCTATACCCAGGAGCAAGAGGAAATCACAAAGAGACACGAGGACGAGGTGAGAACGTTGCATAAGAAGCTGGACCTGTACACTGACACCTCCCTGGACCGCTTCAAACAGACTGCAATGGTACGTCTGTGTCCGCGCCTCTCATTGTGAACCATTTATTTAATCTGCTCAGCTGGTATCAGTTCGGTGGGCTAAGGCACATACCATGTACTCACAACACTAATGGTTTGAGTCTGACTCTTGGCCTTTTAAGACATCACAAGCACACTTATCACTTTGTCCACATTCCCTTCCCCCCCTTTTCTCCAGGATCTGATGAAGAAGCCCTCCATCCAGGTGCCGACCTCCAAGCACCTGGAGCGCGTGGCCGAGTTGGAGCAGACTGTGGCGGAGCAGGACATCTCGCTCTCCTCCCTCACAGACAGGCTGAGGCTGGTCGCTTCTGAGCTGCAGCAGCACAGAAACGCTGTGGAAACGGAGGCTAAGCGGCACGCTGAGGAGAAGTTGAAGTACGTATCTCTTTTCTCATCGAACTGGGGGCCCATGACTTTATTTATGTATTTATTTATGTATTGTTCTTGACAGGAAAATTCAATGCAAGGTGGCAGTGCAGGGTAATGTACGTGGTATACAGCGTATTCTTATAAAGTCTGGGAGAGTCAAAATAATTCACTAAATATACGGCCTTAAAATGCATTAAAATCTCTTAAAAACAGTCACTTTCATACTACATAATAAAAGGAGGACAAACTTTATTTGTATGCCAGGTTAAAAACTAATGCAACCTCATGATCGTGGTAGGAAAATATGCGAAAACATTTTGAAACAAACTGACAGAGCGGCGGTGTTGCAGGCTGGAGGAGCAGCACGCTGCCCAGGTGAAGGCTGTGTCTGTGGAGACCGAGGAGCTGAGGAGCCAAACGGCCCAGATGGAGAAGGAGATGCACTACCTCCGGACCGAGCTGGAGGCCCAGAAGGAGGCCAACGTCCGCTCGCCCAGCAACACCATGAAAAACCTGGTGGAGCGATTAAAAGCGCAGCTCGCCCAGAAAGAGAAACACGTCAAGGTTGACCAGATCTTTTGTTATTTCAGTTTAAATGTTTTGTGGGATTTTTGTGTTGTTATTCAAGTTTAAGTGGTGGTTGAATGTGGAGGAGAGGGTTCATGAAGTACTCCTTGTAGAAGTGGGTGGTGGTGCATTGTCGGGATTGTAACATCACTACTGGAGTAATCACTTCTGGGTCTCTGCTCCCTCTTTTCTCAGGCTCTCAGTAAGGCTCTGCTGGAGCTGCGGGCAGAGATGACGTCTATGGCTGAGCAGCAGGTCATTGCCAGTGCTGCACAGAAAGAGGACAGTCTCAATGTCCAGATGCTAGTTGACAAGCACACCAAAGACCTAAAGGTTGGGTATCCATTTCATAAGCCCATATTCATGTATAGATAACTGCCTTTTACCTGCTTTGTACAATGTGTGCACAGCCTTTTTTTCATCCTATTCATCTGCATCTCCCCTTCCTGACTGAAGTGGATTTGAGAGGAGAAATCAGTTAAGGGATTGTAACTTTTAGATGGCTTCTGACCTGATGCTGATTGGTCATTTAATGCATAGAGGCTTTGTATATTTGTATGCTCAGAGTTCACTGTTACAGCTAGCTTTGTGTGAATGAGTATGCTTTCAAACAGTTAATAATATCCCCTTTTTTTGTTCCAAGGAAATGTGTTCTTTGGAACAAATGTGTTTTCATATGGCTATTTTACCATAAATGAGTATATTATGCAAATTGTCATGACATCAAAGATACTAAATGATGAGCCTCAGTTAAAGTTTTATTTTTCATTGAAATGGAAAAAAAAATTAAAAACTCTATTTTCTCTTTTCTCCAAAGGTTCGGGTGCAGGAGCTCAATGAAGACTTTCAAGCTGCAAAAGAGTTTGCCAAAGCAACCAGAGAGCGTGAGAATGCCCTGAAAGAGGAGCTTGAAGCCCTGAGCCAGGACTTTGAGCGGAGTCAGAAAGCTCAGAGACGTCTGCAGGGTGAAAAGGAAGAGAGAGACGAGGAAATCCAGAAGCTCAATCAGCAAATCAGGAGGCTTAGCAATGCGCTGCAGGTCATTATGACCCAGAGATCCATTTGGGGTTCAGCCATGGGATACTGCTAATTATCATTCAAAAAATAGTTTTCTGTACATTCATGTCATGTTGCCTGATTTTCTCTGATGGAAATTTAAAATGCAAAGGAATCATACCACTCCTTTTTGCAATTAATAAGATATAATTGAAATTTTAATTGTTTGGCTGCCATGGTGGGTCAGTGGGCGAAGGCACATACCACACACAGGTGTATAAGACTTAAAATGCTCCTCATGATCTTTGCTGTGTCTCCATCTCATATCATTAGCATAATGCCACTCTGTTGAACACTTATCAGTGTGTTTGACAGCACCTTCCATTCTCACACACCACTGTGCATTAGCTGATGGAAGTGAAATGCCCTTAAAACAATGTCACAGTATGAATTGTAATATTTATATTATGTTGTAAATTGTCTTTAGAATCAACCAGAACTAGACGTGAAGGGGCCTTCAGTTGAGACTCTGCAGAAGAAGATCAAGAAGTTAGAGTCTGAGCTGGAGGAGAGTGCAGAAAGGAAAGCTGTTAAGGATGATAAGGTAAAAAGTATAAACATTAAATGTTACTATGAGTTATCATATTGTCCTTGTTTTATTGAAGCACCCTGTAATTCTGCTTTAAGTGCCATTAAAATTAAGTTTATCATTGTAGACCTTTTTCATAGCAGTCATTTTGACATGAAATAGCAGGTCAACACAGGTGTCACTAATGACATAATTAAGTTCTGTAATGTCATTAGTCACACCTGTGTTTACCTGCTATTTCACATCAAAATGACTGCTGTGAAAAAGGCCTGTTATCACTATTAAATTGATTGCAGAATTGCGTAGAATCAAGTGAATATAGAGTATATATTATTATTATTTTATTTATTTATTTATTTTTATAATGACATTATCTTCATTGGTCAGTGCATGTTTCAGTCATTGCACATTCATTTTCATGTTCTACCTGTCTCTTCATAGTCCAAAGAAGAAATTGTGCGATGGGAGGAGGGTAAGAAATGGCAGGCCAGGATGGACAAATTGAGGAATGCGTTGAAGGAGAAGGAGAGAGAGGCAGAGTCCCTGTCTAAGCAGCTCAACACACTTAAAGACCTCTATGCCAGGTCAGTGCCAAAGTCACATGCACATAATATGTGTGGAGTTGACCCAGTGCTCTTCAATGTTGGCCTTTTTCTGGATGGAGTGCTCCCTCAGTGCTGTTTAGGAGACAGTTTGAATTTCACTCTTAGTTTTAGTTTGTCATTTCATATATTTCATGCAGACTGGAGCAAGAAAAGATCGCGCTGCAGAAAAAGCTGAAGACTCGCACCGTGACTGCTGATCAAGCGGTAGGAGCCCGGCCCATTGAAACGGAGAAGGAAGTGGAGGAGTTGAGGAGGAGGAACTCTGAGCTGGAGACAGAAATCTTCACCATCAAGTATGTCTTCAAAAATATTTTGGGTTGTTGTGTTGGTTACAACTTTAAAAAATGCCATTATTCAAGCATCTTGTGTATTGGCTTATGGGAAGTGTTGTAGTGCACAATTATAAGTGCACAAAAAATGTGGAGGGACTTATTGAAAATGTTCCTCATTGTCTCATCCTAAATTTTAACTTAAAAGTGTGTACAAGACAATTTAAGTACTAAGTGTTGTTACATTGTGTTGTGACGCCCTTGTAAGTTCATTATGTAGTAATGAGATTTTGAGAGAGAAGTACTTAGAGAGTAGTATTGTGTACTTACAATTTATTTTCTGGATTAAGTTGGTTAAAACAATGGAAAAAGGCCTTTGTAAAGTTAAACATTTGCAAGAATTATAGCTGATCACATGCAATATATAATATGTACATAATTATACCATTATCATTATTAGATTTCCTCTTGGCTCCTGTTTCTTTGCCTTGCAATTCTTTGTTAATTCAGCAACACAGAAATAGTTCAGTTATATGTAAGGATTAACCATTATTGCCTTTGCCATTGATTATTGCCTTTCTTAATATGATTGCTTGTAATGGTGATCCAGAAATGTAAGCTCATTTTACTTTGGTTCACATGCCAGGTCACTCTTGTTAAGCGAGTCAATGAATTGCCTAAAATGCGATGTTAGGTAATACCAAGACCTTGTATCTCACACTCATATGAGGACCATAAAATCCAGACCCAGATCTTAGTACCTTATTGAACTTCCAGACAGTGGCAGGCCTTACCTCAAGACGCTGCCATGGAGGATCTGACTCTGAGAAACCGCTACCTAGAGGAGAGAGTCCAGTCCTTAGAGAACCAGTTGTCCAAAGAGTCTTCTTCGAGACCCTCTGTAAGTTCTTACCAGCCAGAATAATCTTGGTTTAACCTGCTCCTTAAGACACAGTACAGCGCCACTGTTCTCATGGTGCACAGTCTGTTCATCAGCATGTCACCTGCATTATGTTTCTATTATCACCTTTAAGGCAGAGTTGGGTCCAATCAAATCAGAATCATTTTACTCAGAAGTACAACAAAGGTACAAGAATTTCCCTTGCTGAAACATAGTGACAACTCTTAATACATCCTGGTCAACAAAGAGTACATGCTCTCTGTATGATTTGGCCCAGGCCTGCTGTAAGGGGGCAAAAAGTTTTCCTTTAATCTTTCCATTCATCCTCACCTTACCTTCATTTCTAATGTTTCTACTCTCTTTCCTATGCATCTCTTTCGGATTTAATTTTCTTCACTGCATGTCAAGGGGAAAAGGTCGTCCTCGCCTTTGAAAGGGATTCGTTCGGTCACGTTTGATGTTGCCGATGGGTCTGGCAAAGGGAAAGTTGTTTACGCAGAGGTTGTCAAAGACCCCTCTGACCGGCAGAGGGAGCCAAAGCGAAGTGCAGAGCAAGAGCGATCGGTCTCTCATGTGGCAAAAAAGGTAGTAGCAGACAAGAGAGTGACTAGAGAGAGTGACTAGAGTGACTAGAGAGAAAAGGCTGATCATGTTAAAAGAGGCAGGACACACACACACACACACACACAAGCTAAACCAAAGGAAGAAAGCACCATGGTCTCTAAAAATCCAGAGACCAAAAGGAAGTGAGTCCAAGCCAACAAAGGCAACAGTAGACAATAAGGCAGAGGAGTCCTGCACAGCTGGGCCTGATGTGGACCCCAGTATCACACTTAGCAAAAATAGTTTGACACAAATATGATCACTGAGAGCAAACTGATGTTGCAGAAAGCACTCAAAGTACGAACACCAAAAAGCAAATCCCCTAGCTGTCCGAAGGTACTCTACAGTCATCTCATGGAGATGGTACCATTGCGTTAGTGTGGCAGTAGCACTATCAGCACGTAGCCCAGGCATGAGAAGCGAGTGGCTTGGTAGTCTGTTGGTATATTCCTCCCCTAGAGCCTTCCGCAGTGTGTTTGTGGCTCATGAGCTTGCCTTTTGCTGCTGTCAAGGAAAAACCTTGTTAACTCATGGATGGACAATTGTGTGTAATGGTTGACTAAGAGTCTGCAGGTTTTCATTTCAGCCAAAGACAAGCAATTTCACTGATTAGAAGAAATTAGTGAGATAACCTGCTGTAGATTTTGGTTTGGATGGACACATGCAGACTGTTTGCCCCCTATGGAACATGGTTTCCCATTCCGGGAATGACCAGTGGTCCTTTGTAGGTAGAGGACAGTTTTGACCTCAGGACCCTTGAAATCTATTAAAGATCCATTTGAAAATCTGGCTGTTTTGGTTTATATTCTTTATTAAAGCAGACTTTTTGAAAGAACAATGTTTCATCCAACAGCAGCAATATACCCTTCGCCCTCTCAATTAGTTTACTTTTGTGTGCATGATGTATATAAAGGGGACAATTCTTTGCCTTCCTCTAGACTTCAGGACGAGGCACTGGCACGCCATCACAAAAAGATCAAGACCTCCAAAGAGAGAACCTCAAGCTGGCCTCTGAGAACCTGGAGCTCCGCTTTCAGCTGGAGCAGGCCAACAAGGACTTACCCAGGCTCAAGGTACACACACTTCAGTCCAGTGAAGTAGTTACTGCTGTAGGTACTGACAAGTAATGCCTTTTGGTGTCGTGCCTTTTTTTTGGCATTGGCACGGATTTTAAACCATTCAAAATTATCAAGTGCTCCTCCTGAGAGGGGGCATTTGTCTTCAGTCAACTGAGTGTATTCTGTTTGGACAAGTATAGCTTAATCAGATATTACACTTTTTCCTGGAGTTTAAATCAGTGTCACTATCAGTGCATCAAATTTGCAACAATAGTTGTCAACATGTGGAATCCCAAGGCGTTAGATTTGAGGACAAAAAATGAGTTGGCAAATGGTGTGTGAAGATATTTAATCCTCTTACACCTTGTTTTTTTTGACAGGATCAAGTTGCAGACCTTAAGGAGATGTGCAACGCACTGAAAAGAGAAAAGGCAGAGGTGGAGAAAAAGCTGGCTCATATACGTGGAGTAAGTTCACCTCTGAAGTCACCCATTAACTTTATATATCCTTTGTGTGTGTGTGTGTGTGTGTGTGTGTGTGTGTATATATATATATGTGTGTGTGTGTGTGTGTGTGTGTGTGTGTGTGTGTGTGTATAGATAGATAGATATATATATATATAAGATAGATATATATGTATACACACACACACACATATAGATAGATAGATAGATAGATTTTTTTTTTTTTTTAGTTAATTTATTTGCTCAAAAATGACAAAACAGAGAAAATTTGCATAGGTAAAGAAAATTTAACTCTGAAAAATCATCTCACCGAAAAGGAAACAAATCCATATCTCTGGGCAACTGCTTTGGATGACAACTATGCTGTTACGATTGTTCCAATTGTAGATCATTTAAATACAATGATTTATTTATTTATTTTTTCATTGTTTTCCTCACCAGACCGGTCGCAGCGGTAAAACAGTACCTGAACTGGAGAAGACAGTTGGGTTGATGAAGAAGGTGGTAGAGAGGGTGCAGAGGGAAAATGAGGTGTTGAAGAAATCCCAAGCAGCTGCAAATCAGGAACAGTTCACTGCCTTGCAGCAAGAACACCAGAAGTTAAAGGTTAACCTCATCACAAGCACAATGTTATGTAAACGTAACAAACTTGAAAAGATTTATTATCTCTTATCTTCCACTGGCTCTGCCAACACTTGTTTCCCTTTTAGGCTGACTATGAGAAACTGAGGAGTCAAACCGAGGCTGAGCTGAGTTCCAAACTTGAGTCTAAAACCAAGGGAATGGAGAAGATAGTGATGGAAAATGAACGTCTACGAAGGGAGATAAAAAGGGTAATTGAACATATGATTGGCTAGTCAGTGTTTCAAAATAGGCTGAAAGAAAGAGCGGGGTTGAGTCTACAATGTGGTAACTAAAAGGCCCAATGTAGCCGGTAACTGTTACCAGCATAGGCAGTGTATTTTCAAAAAGTGTATTGATCACTTTGGAATGGAACTCTCCAAATGTATGATTTGATCTCTTATCCCTCCTCAACACTATTTTACCACAGGAAGTGGAGGCTGCAGAGAGGTTGAGGTTGAACATTACGAGCCTGGAGGTGACCAATGCCAAGCTGGAGGCAGAGCTGGAGGAAACCAAGGAAAGGCTTCGGGCAGGCCCGTCCAGAACCGTCCCAGAGGGAGCAGACAGTAAGACCGGGAAGGCATCTGTGGTAACAAGGTCAGCAGACTGGGTTTGGCCCAGCCTTAAAGTGATTATCCACAAGACTGAGGCAGGAAAAGACCTACCTATTACTGAATGTCTAGAGCATCAATTGTGAAAGCTTTCATGAACTTGGTATAGTTTAAATTACTATAGACTTTTTTCAGTCAGCAATGGAGAATGGCACAATGGAACTTTATTCATATAAAAATTCCAGATTCCAGATCCTCAGTCACTCTCTACTCAGATGTGTTGTTGTGTGGAAAGGGGCGGACCCTTCTCGTACTACCAGCCAAGCAGTTTTGCACAAGGGAGTTTTGTTCCCAAGTTAATATATATCCACGAAGCTTGTTTTTTGTTTGTTTGTTTGTTTGTTTTTTTCAAAACTTTTTTTGTTTTGTTTTTGTTTTATGATAGTGAAAAAGTTTCTTTCCCCACCTAGATTTTCACAGTTGGTTTAGGGATTCAAAACCCTCTTGGTCACAGGCCCACTTCTCTAACATTCAGGCTACACTTTTAATTCTGTGTTTTATATCGTCCTCAGAATGTTTGAGAACAAAATGACGGAACTGGAGAAGGAGCTCTCCCAGAAGACCTCCAGTCTCTCAGACCTCAAACAACAGTTGAAGGAGATGAGAGAAAGGGAGGAGAGAGCTCAGAGAAATGTCCGGCAACTTGAAGATGAGGTACAGACTTCATCAACCACTCCATCATATTTACCAGCAGCTCAGTAATTTGCGTATGCTTGAATCCCTGAGGTAGGCATGAATTGGATTTGCCGGGCTTTTTGCTGACTTGGCTTTTGAGCCTGTGCAGCGATCTTCCAGAGGAGCTTAGGCTCGTGTCCTAAGCTACAAGCAGGCTTTTATGAGCTGTGCCTGCTATACCACTTCTGTGGTATTTGCCCATTTTATTCTACAACTTTCCATTCAGGATGGCTGCAATTTGTCCCACGTTCCACATGGATGCTTGGCCCTATTTCAGTGCAGCTTGCAGCCATGTTCATTATTATTACCAGTAATATTATTACCGGTATTATCGGTATTATTGTTGTGGTTATTAATGAAGTTATTGGTTTGTTCTCTAGGTGGACATGTTGAAAAGATTTCCTACTGATCCAAGAACAGATGCAGGCCTCACCAAGGAGCTCCAGGCACTGAGGTGTGTAAAACTCAGCCTTCACACCAGTTTTTGGCTGGTTGTTGCCAGTAATTTCCTACACTCAATGGTATAATTGTGTAAAGGACGGCTTTACTTTTGACAAAATCTACATGATCTTTATTGTCTATAGATTGACCAACAGCAAGCTGCAGAAGGAGAAATCAGAATTGAAGCAAAGGCTGAGCGAATTCAGTGAACTATACGGTGAGACATCCACTCAGCCAGGTGAGCCTCCCACCAGCACGCACCCTACTTTTTTGTGATGTGATTTAGATTTTTGTGATGTCTAACTATCTTTTCATCTGTCTCTCTTTGTGTTGTTAGGTTATGAGAAGCTTAAAAACCGTCTGAGAGCGTGCGAAACAGAGAAAACACATCTGCAGTCAGAGGTTAAAAAGTTGAAGAAAGAACTTGAGAACTTTGACCCTGCATTTTTTGAGGAGCTTGAAGATTTGAAATTTAATTACAATTTAGAGGTGAAGAAAAACATTCTGTTAGAGGAACAGTATAAGAAGATTTGTGATCGCTTCGGTGTAGCGGCTAACATTCCCCGTGTGTCAGTCACTTAATTCTGGGTTGAAGTGGACATTTTGTTCTTAATCTTGAAAAATGGACATTATCCTAAATGATATTTCTCAGTTCAGATTTCTCGAGAGGAAAATGTGACGGCATGAATGTACCTGAATCTTTAGTGAATGTAAAAAGTTTCTTCTACAGGGCAGCTTCTTTTTTTAATGCTGACTTCGTGTGTGGTGATGTACTGCAGCATAAATTTATGAGATTTTTGTATATGTGTACAGTTTTTACATATTGTTCCTTCATGTACCTGCCAATAAAGCAGATTTCATGAGTTCTTGTAATTTCTAAAAAGCAGCCTGTCCATGCTCTGGTGTCTTATGGGAGTGTGCGATCAGAAACCTTCCAGCAGCTGTGTGCCTGGTTCCAGGACAGCCCAGAGGGCTGTGGGGCACTGAAATGACAGCACCCTGGTGACTCAGCAAAGGGTAGAAGCTTTGGGGTGTCAGTAAGATTCAACAAGCCAAATTATGAAACCTTACTTTGATAAAGGTTAAAATTATGACAACTTCTGTGTAACTGGGATGGTCCATTTTCAGACTCACACTCTATATAATACCTTTAAAAGCCTCTACTTTATATAACTGAAGGACCTACAGTACTGCAACCCTGTAAGCATCTGAGAACAGAAGAGGCCCATGTGAAGTGTTAGCAGAGCTTACTTGAATTTCATGACTCAGTGGTTTAAAAAAAAATACAAACGATTCAGTCTCTATTAACACTGATTGGAAAAGGTTTTCAAGTACTAATCAATGTTTTTCATTATTTTATGCCAAAATGTGTTGTTTTTAATCAAACTAGCTGATAAGCAAGGTTTAAAAACACGTCAAAACACAGCATTTTTGAAGGATCACTTCAGCCCTTGAGATTTAATCACAAAAGTGTTATTAAGGATCAGAACCGCAATACACAACATTTCAAATAAAGAAGTATTATAAAAAGAAAAAACAGTATAGCATCATTCATCACTGCAACTGGAATGTCAAGGGAAAACCTTGAGAAAACACTGGCAACATCAACACTGCAAACTCTTAGGAGCATTTAGACAAACTTGAGTGCTCACTGACGTTACATGAACTCGTGCCTTAACTAATTTGAATTTTATAATTCTTTAGAATAACAGCTGTATTGAGGACCTGTTTTCCTGTTTTTGTTTTTCACTTTTACTCATCAGCATCTGGGTAGACGTGAACACACCGCTGGCTTACAAATCCAATCAGAATGCTCCACACTTGCAAACTTAAAATGCCACCTATGGAAGCCACTCCCGGTTTCATGAATTGCTAAATTCAAACGGTCATGCAGTTTGTGAGCTCTCAACTTGGGGACTGGGAGCCCTCCGAGGGCTTAATTTAAAGTTTCCAATTTTCTGTCATGTTTTTGCTGTTTGCAACCTCTAGACATCTTCCAATAATCAAAAAAAAAAGCTTCAAAAGGGAGCATCAAAGTAGTTTTATGTGCACAATGACTTGTCTGCCTGGTTACGTGGGATTGCAAGGAGGATTCTCTTTATTTTAGGGGTCGAGAACTGTAAAGTTTGAGACACTGCCCATGAGCGAGAAAAAAGGGAAAAAAAAAAAAGAAAAATCCAAACGATGGCATTACTGGGATGAATCCAGTCTACTAGAGTCAGGTCTTCCCTCCTCTCCGGGCATTTTCTCTTTTTGTTTCCCATTATCGTCTTCATCAAGAGGGTAGGGCCTCAAGTCCAAGGTCAGAACACGGCTGAACATGCATTCATTGAACTGTGAGGAAGAGGAAAATATTGTGTTGACTGCATCATCGTAAAACGAAGAACTGAAGAGTTCCTCCCCAGCCTCTTTAAAAATATGTCATGTTGTAGTTACCTCTGAGTAGACTCCCAGCAGAGCGTCGGCCTTGGAGAAGAACTCCTCCTTCAGGGAGATGACGATGATCTGCATGTTCTGCCTGGACTCCTCCCTGATGAAGCTGGTCACCTGGACACAACGAAACACACACAGGTAAGTGCATATGTAAGCAAACAAGCGCACGAGTAAGTAAACAGGTGAGCACCGAGACTTACTATGAAGCTGGCAAAACGTTTCAGCATTACACTGTGAACATGGGCGCTGCAACCCCACACTTGTCGTCATAACCAACCAAGTTATTAGTTTGTATTCTTTGTGCTGCACTTTGGTGCAAGGTGTGTAGCATTATGTGTCATAAAATGACAGATTGAAGAGTTGTACATTTGTACATTGCTGCTGAAAAAATAAAAAATGTGAATAGATTATCAGAGTGCTGTTGTGAGGAATCTTGCCTTGCTGATGTTAGTGTTGTCCAGAGCTGCGTCGACCTCGTCCAAAACAAAGAAGGGAGCAGGGCGGAAGCTGAGAGAAGACAGTTGGTTAGATTACATTTCAGTTTTAGCCATTTAACCGACAGTCTTATCCAGAGAGAACTCTACAGCATTCAACAGCTTCAATTCCTTCATTACTAACTGTATTGTCCTGTGTGAGAAGTAGAGAGGAAAGAAGTTGGAGAGACTGAGGTGATTGAGAGGGGAGAGGGAGACATCATGTGTTTGTTGAGTAGACGAGGTCTGTGTGAGGGAAAAAAAGACATTGAAGGCACTCAAAAATCTGTTTGGCTGTTTGAAACGCACTGGATCTATTTCATCTCCTAACTAGACCTGTTAAGGAAGATTTGTATGCATCATGCTTATTCTACTTCATGTTTGGTATTATTATTCTCAATATAATAGACTGTTGTGGTTACTTATTTGTATGTGGTCAGTATTTACTTTTTCTCACTCTTAAATGTATCCATGCTTCTATGATGATCCAGTTTCCCAGTTTCATCTGATGTAATCTCATGCTATCTAATCTAATCTACATGTTGGGTTCTGACCGTGTGGCTGGTGTTACCTGTGGATGGCAAAGACCAGAGCCAGAGCGGCGATGGCCTTCTCCCCTCCAGACAGGTTGTCCATGGCCATGAAGCGTTTCCCCGGTGCCACACAGTTGTAGTTGATGCCGCCCAGGTAGGGCTCGTCTGGGTTCTCTGCACTCAGAATGGCCTGGAGAAAGCACATCACCGACACACACACACACACACACACACACAATTTTATTTTCTGTCAGGATTAAACTTGTCACCTTTTTTACCTCAAGCTGGGCTTCCACGAAAACTTTAAAGCACTTTTTACAAGCAATATTCAGAAAAGGAAAACAAAGGATTTACATACGGGTGAACACACAAAAAAAATAATGACTTGTTTTGATCATCGTGAGGTTGCGTTGCTTTACCTGGGCACTGGAGTTCCTGCATATTCTTTTGTAGATCTGGTCAATGATGACGGACACATGCTCAAAGCACTGGGTGAAGAGGTGGAAGCGCTGGGCCTTGATCTGCTCAAACTCCTGGTTGCACCTCCTAGTGGTCCGAGTGCTGGCATCAAAGGCTGGATAAGAGAGGGGAACACAGCTCAGTCTTTGTTCAAAGGACTTAAATAATCATGTTGTAAGTCATGTTCCATGTTTGTAATTACAACATTCACATTTGGTGGAAACCTCAATTTAGAATGAAACATTTCATTTGATGGTTTTCTTTGTTTTTTTACATACTTTCCTGTAGAAAAAGACATTATAGTCAAACTACATTTCAGTATATTATCAAACAAACTCAGAACCTATTTCAATGCCCCACGCTTTTTCCAGACATTGGATATACAGCATTTGCAAATGAAACTCTAGATAGATAAGTCTGACAACACACCCTCCACCACCCCCTGCAGCTTGTCCTTCACCTCCCTCATCTTCTCCAGAGCTTTGAGGTTGGGCGCGGTGGTGCGCTGCAGCACGGCTTCAATGGAGGAGACAAACTCCGTCAGCTTGTCCCGCTGCGCTTCCACCTCCTCCTCTGCCTGCAGATGCTAGACACACACATGTTCTCACACACACTGAATGCATGAAGTACACTACTTTCCTTACTCCTGATGTTTGGTTTTCTAACCTGTTTTACTGACTCATGGTTTTTGGGATTTACGCTTTTTTTGTTCCATCTTTGATAGATTTTATTAATACCCTTGTGTGGAGAGGTCCTATATAATGCAGCCTTACTTACATATACTAATGATATTCCATCGGGAAATGTTTTGTGGTACATGCTAGATATATGAGTAAACAGCATCCACAGAAAAGAGGGATGGTAATGAGGAGCTGAGTGAGAGGCCTCACCCTTAGCTCTGTTTCCAGACCAGAGTAGTCGATGACAAGTTGTGCCTCTCTCTCATAGATGTCCATGGTGGTTGAAGTGCTTTCTGACTCAGTGTCCAGCTGCACAGACCAGAGAAATCAATCACTGAAGGAGACTGGCACCAAAGAGCCTCAGCTCCTTTCACTGCTACCAAAAATTCAGCAGGTTCTCTAGATTTTCAATTCTCTAATGTAGGGGTGGACTAGTCAATCAGAAATCCTTAATATCAGTTAAAGATGAGTTTTTTACAACAATGACTGCTGTCTGACTAGTACAGACCCTGCACCCAATACTATCGCTGGGACAATAGTAATGGTCTATGCGAGCATAAGCGTTTATGTCCAGCTGGTTGCCTTTAATATCAGTGTAGCCTATAGAATAAAGATCAGTTAAACAAAACACGAAAAGGAAAGAGTGGACGCGAATATGACCGGCTATTTACATACTGCTGGATGGAGCAGCGCATTTTCCATCTGCTCTGTGTTTACTGCTCTGTTTCTCTGGTGTGTAATGCACAAACTCTGATGATAAGAAGAAAAAACACAAGGAAAGGTGTTTCTTTAGGGATGTCACACTTTATTAGTGTCGGCTAAGCTCAGTTCCACTACACAACAAGCTGGTGTTATATTGTTCACTCTGTAACGCCTATGTTTTGTGTTCACCTCTGCCCCATCAATCTGACTCCACATATGAACGCAACTATTGGGGGTGGGCTTCCAGATATGGATCCGATTCCAACTCTGATAGTCGGCTCAGACCTGACCAAACCAAAATTCTAGTTTTTCCAGACTTTGATTGTTTGACAAGAAAATGCTTTTCCATACTTTTCCAGACCTGTTGAGGAATCTTAAAAGCAGTCATTCAGGAGATAAAAAAATGGTCAATTTTCAAAACTCTTTTTCACATCCCTGCAGTGTGTCTTACCTGCACCTCACTGATCTCATCCAGGTTTCCTGACAGTAGATTGATCGGCAGGCTCTGGATCTTACAGGCCAGGAGCAAGTTGTGTCTGGTCATCCGTTTCTGCTCCAAGCCCGTCTCCACAGAGATCAACTCCCGCTGCAGCTTCACTAATACTCTAGAAGAGACAGTGCAAGGACGGGAGGGGAGATAAAAAACACCTTTCCTTCTCAAAAATCTGTACTTTAAGTTTTTCTCCATATTTTTTTTATCTTTTTTCTTTATTGTGTTTTGTACTGATGTATGAGCAGGTTTCGAATTACACAGTGGCTTTCAGGGGAGCCCTATTTCTGCTGCGCTCCTAAACATGTCACATGCACACACATACAAAGTACACAGATATGCACGGTCAGTTGTAGGGTTAGTGCGAAACACATTCACACTGTTACACACAGTTAATACTGTGTGTAACAGTAGTACTAACATTTCATTTCATGCAGAGAAAATCTAGCCATGCAGGTACCACAAACAGACAGAAAAACAATTCACCATGATTCAAGCAACAACAAAAATACGACTACACCTAGGTTACATCACATGACAACATGGGAACATGCCCACAGCCTCAACTGCTGGTCTTACACAAAACAGGCTAGCAAGACAACAGCCACACTCTAAGCACAACACACAAATGCCTCCTGCATAGTAAAACATCCCGGAGATAACGTCACTATAAGACACTATCAAGCAGTACCATCACACCTTTGTTCAACACCTTGCAAAAACAGAATTGAAACACTACAGCACTGGATTTTACTCTTTAAAATCTTAACAAAGACCTCAGGTGCTCTGGTAGCTCACTGTGTAGAGCATGTACCACATATCATTACCACTGCAGCACAGGTTTGATTCCGACCTCCACCCTCTGCTGCATGTCATCCCCCAGCTCTCCCCCATCTTTCCTGTCTAGCTCTACTGTCACTGTTGAATAAAGCAGAAATGAAAAAAAAATATATATATATATAAAAAGAAAAAAGTAACAAAAACGCTATATATATGTATATATAACGCTATGCAGTAAGACATTTTACAATTAATTTTCAGTGCATAGTACTGAAATATTTTCTCCATGTGTAAGATTGTCATGCTTCAGTTATAAAAGAATGAATAAACAAGCAAAATTATAAGGTGCCATGTCTCTATTTCTAATAATGGATGTAATGTAATCATCCATAATAATAATTAACATAATTATAGTGATCTTGTGCCTTGAAAAGCCACAAATTTGCTTTCACCGAAAAGACTCTGCTACACTTAAATTGAACAGAACCTTCATTAATGTCTTTAGTAACACTTGTGTTTACCTGATATTTCATGTCAAAATGGCTGCTGTGAAAAAGGACCATAGCTTGATAATTCTTCTGTAACAACTAACCAAAATCAACAGCTCCTTTCAGCAGCCTTGTAATTGCACCAACTATCAACCAGTAGCCTACTGCTCCTTTAAAACACAGATAACAGTATCCAGCAAAATGAAGACTGATGCTCAAAACATGAGCTACAAAGTAAACTCGTGTAAGCTGAAGTCCATTACTTGTATGGCCACTTTGATACAGTACTGTGGCAGAAGGTTAGGGCAGGCCTGAAGTTATGGTTGCCTATAAATGGCCTCAGGTGCTGAGTGACTCTGCTTTGCTTTAATGAGAACAGAACATCATAGAACACAGGCAGTTTTTACAGGTTTGCAGGTTCCACTTTCATTCCTGTTTATTTTCCGTATCTATTTTGGTAACTGTTGTATGTTATGTTTAAATAAAAACAAAAAAAATGAAAAAGAGGTTTCCAGGCTCTTTGTGTGGCTTTATTTCATCATAAGGCGATCATTCTAGAACATAGAATGTTGTACAGGTGAAGACAAGAGACAAGTGCATTTTCAGCTCAGATGAAGATCTACACACCACAGAAGGAGTATCTTTAGTAAAATATGAGTACTTGGAAATATCTGTTCGCGCCGGTCCAACTGATCCGGGAGCGACCTCTGCTTTGCGGCGGGATCGCTCTCGGTGGCTTAGCACTTTCGGTGTATTATTATAAAAGATTTCACAAAGAGCGGCAGCTGCCAGCAGACGACTGCAGCACAGAGGACACAGTCTCTGTTAGTGACGGTGAGCTGAAACTTTACTGCTTCACTATGGGAGATAGTCTGCTCTGTGTTAAGCTGCTGAAACTATGACAACAACCTCTACAATTACTACTATTAAAACTGCTACTGTCAGTACTACTAGGCCTGCTACTAAGACTTTACTTTGACCACTCACACAACTGATCAAATAACTTAGTGCTGCTTCTGCTAACAATAACTGATGATGATCATCATCATCATGACTATTTTTAACAGATCATGAAGACGAGCCTGCTCTGAGAGATGAAGCATTCATCTTTGTTGAGGAAGGCAGTCCACGTTGTCCTACAGAAGTTTACTCTGTCGACTTTGAAGAGGTGTGTGTGTGTGTGTGTGTGTGTGTGTGTGTGTGTGTGTGCGCGTGTTTGACTAATTTTCTATGCTCCACATGGTAGGCTCCAGCAGCTCCTGCCCAGCAGCTGTACATCCTGACCCAGGCTGGCCAAGCTCTGCTGAGGGAGCTACAGGAGCAAGAACATGCGGTAAATATTGACTTCACAAAGCTAAATTTATGAGACTGAATTGGGGCTTGTGGCATCATTTAATAACTTCTGTCCTTTTCAACAGACTTTCTTTGTGTCGCCAAGCCCAAGGTGGCTTTCTGAAGATGGATGGATGATGCCACCTGACTTGGGCAATACCAACCTGAATGGATGGGTAGTATTTCATAATATGAGAAACCCATGTTAAGAGCTTATTTCTTATTCTCACAATGAAGTCATCTTGCATATCTCCCAGGCTCTTATAAAACCATCAATGATTTTCCTGTGTAGGTTGAAGCTCCAGCATGGCAGATTGTCCCATACTGGAGAAGATCAATGCCTCTGACCTCCCCGGTAAGTTCTCAACTATTTTGCTTTGAACTGTTGAAAGCAGAAACATGCAGTATGGATGACCGAAACACTGTGTCCTCAACCTATCCTTCTCTCCATATACTGACTTAAAGCAGACCAGACCTGTTTACCGGCTGACCCCAGTTTGCCAGGAGATGCTGCATCAACTGGAGGAAAGCCAAAGAGGAATCAGGACAAGTGAGCTTGAGAGCCAGATCATCCAAATCTTGCCTGTAATAGATGCCAGCCAGCACTTTAGTGAGGCTGGTGAACCACAGGTAAGATGGTCTGAGCCAGCGTCTAGCCAGGTAAGTCAAACAGGAGGAAAAACATGAAGAGGTTGTGAGGCTGTGGCCCTCTAATTGACTTACATCCTTTCTTGTAATTGCTCTTTTGTTCCCTGAACTTCTTTAAGACTGCAGGATGTTGATCTTGTTTTGCAGACGGGGAGTTTAGAGTTGAAAGATGTAAATCTTCCTCTTGTCGGCACTTGGTGGTCCTGTGGATGGAGAGTGGAAAGGAGATACAGAAGTCCACTGCAGGTACTTCAGATACACATGGGAACATTCATGCAGTCATCTGACAGCAGTCTGTCACTCCTGACTCCTGTACTATCCAATATGTGACTTCACTCATTTTTCAGACAGAGAGCTCAGATAAAAAAAGACATATTTTTGAATTCTATAATGTGTTGCCTAACAGCGCTGGGAAGACATCTACATCTCCACCACCATTGTCATGCACAAAGTGACGCAGCTCTGGCTGAGCCACGTCATTCACCATGATTGGCTGGGATCCACTGTGAGTGTCTGGGTGTTTGATGGATTTCATCCATTTCATGTCATCTGTCCTCTGATTTAGTGTGACTCCTTGATTGTCTTTGATCAGCCCTCCTAGATGTTGTTAAGGTCCCTCTGGTTGAATGTTTTCCCTTCACAGAATCCTCTGGGATCTATCCTGACCCAGGAGGTGACTGGGATTCTGGTCAGTGCAGCAATATGCTGGAAGTCTTTTGAACTCACACCCACTTTTTGCCCACTCACTTGACATTTTCTTCTTCATAATACCATGATTTGTTTTTCATTTTGATGTTTGTAAAAGTCTTCTTCACACACCCTTGTTCTGTCCTCCTCTGTGTAGATCTATGACGGCACTGTTCAAAAGATCACCTGCTTCCGCAGTGAGAGGAGGACAGACTTTGAATGCGTCCCTTACACCCAGGTAACTGACTTTACTGTCACTTCTCTGTACTGATGATGTACCACAAATTCAAGAGTGATGTCTTGTGGCTGCTGCCACGATTGCAAGTTGCGTGCTGACATGTGCTGTATGTTAACAGCTGGCAGAAGTTACCACCACGTTCGTGGGGTTTGATCAGTCCGAGGCGCAGCTGAATTACAACAACTGGTCACACACCTACCAGTTCATGAAGAGATGGGATCAGCCGGAGCCTGAAGAGTCTCCCTTCATGCCACCCTGCCCTCCTTCACCAGGCCCTTCTCCTCCACCTGCACCTGGCCAGGTACAAGACTTCTCTTACCTCATTACTGTCTATATTCTGTTTGCACTGGATTTCTCTCTACTAATGCTTACTTTTGTTGTAAAGCGGCAAGCGCATGAGAGCGCGATGGCTGCAGAGGCGGCTGCAGCTGCTGAGCTCCCAAATATCCAGTAAGTCCTCCTTCATGGCTTCAGTTCAATAAAACTGCAAACTGGAAGAAGTCAGGCATTTCTCCGTGCAGTGGATCTGAATTTCCTGATAACTGAACTCTTAATAAAGTCTCATCTCTTACAGCGCTGACCAACAGTACAGAGGCACAGTGAACATCGGTGCCAAAGTGGACGCTCTGCGCTGTGCATTTCAGGTAAATAGTGCCAAACCTTTTATATTTATTAATTGCATTTCCATGATTTAACTATGATCTTCTAATAGTAATGTTGTTGTGTCTCGTCTCAGGGAGAGAACACCAGCCTCACTAACTCCCTCTCTATTGCTGGAAGAATGATAGTGAGTGGCCTGGCACAGCTGAACAATAAGGTAAAGAGTTGAGGAGACAGTTGTTACACAACAGACTTTCATTCTTTACATTCCTGGTAATGCTAATCCAAGTTTGAGATCCAAATGTTAAGGAATTCTGCATGTTTTGTTTTTTTCTTGAGGATGTGAAGGCAGCTCAGATTAGCTTTGACGAGCTTATAAATTACATCGAGGAGCCAGAGAACAGGCAGACACTTCTGCTGCAGCTGGCAAATGAAGGAGTAGGTTTCTAGATAAGTTAGTGTTAGGTGCTGACTGTGTTCAGACAAGAGACAAGCATGCATCACAAATTACAATACATTTTGTTTGTTTTCATAAACTGTAAAGCATTTCCTCTGGATAGTATGAAGAGGATGTAATCCAGAGCTAGTGTTTCTGTATTTAATATTATTATGATCATTTCAGATCCACCATGTCAGTGTGCTGGATGTCTTGTTTGAGTTGGTGCTGCACAGAGTGCTGGCTGAACAGGCCATCCCAGATCCTGTAAGTGACCAAAGAGGAATTCACCTTCCATTTCCTCCTTTTTAAATACTGTACAGTGCACAGTACATGTTGTTTATTATTATTGCTTTTTGTCAAATCAGTTTTTTAAAAATACATTTTTTAGGAAGCACAAGTCATTAAACAGGATCATTGTGTTTAAGTTCTTGAACCTCTGCTCATACTGTCTTCTTTCCTCTTTGATCCTTCTCCAGAATTCTGGACATTTCTTTAAATTGTTGCTGGCTCTCATGAGGAACATCTTCCCTAAATCAGTGAGAAACTGGACAAGGGACGGGCAACGATATGCCCTGTTGATCCAGGTAATGTTGTTCTGCTCTGCTCTCATGTCTTATTGTCCATCTGTGTCTCTTCCACTGGACCTCTGTCTTTGCTGTGTGTTGCTGTTGTTGTCTTTCTTTTCCTCCACCACTGCCTTTCTGATTCAGTCTGCGGAATCTTAGAAACATCTCCTGAGTTTCATTTCAAAGTGTTGTGCTTCACTTTTTGTCCTCAGGAACGTATGCTGGACTTTTTGGATACCATCTTCTCCATGGATGAGGAGATGTACCAGAGTCCAGAGCGGCTAGAGCAGCAGATCCAGGACAACCTGGAGACAGAGGTAGAGCTCCTCCTGGACTGGCTCAGCTAGAGAAGAGCTCCTGTCTAGTCCTCAGCCTGGCTCTCTTCATTTCATCA
>OMKZ01054571.1:0-14879 GCA_900302535.1 Neoniphon sammara
TGAATGAAAAGATGTTATTCATGTGGAAGAGAAAATGTACAAAAATATATTGTATACTTAGAGTAAGAATGCAATAAATAATTAAAATTTAACAAAGTTGAAATCAATTTATCTTATTTATTTAGTGTAATAAAACAGGAATATAAATGGGAACACAAAAAAGAGAAAAGCATGAAAATATGAATATTTTACTTAAAATGAATAGGAGGAAACATACCCTTAGAGTATGGTGGCATGCCTGACAGGTCTGTTTCAACAGGGCAAAAGAACAGGTGGTTTCATTCCACGCTCATGGTCTGGGAGATTTCTGTGGCTATGAATACAAGTCTGAAGACTAGTAAAAGAGAAATAATTTGGTGAAATACAGGCAACTAATGTGCAATGTTGCCTTAAAATGTATTGGTCTTTCCTTTCAGTAATTCCATCTCTATAACAGTTGACTGATTTAAACTCATGTAGTGCATTTCACTAACCTTGTGGGTATTAGAAAAGGCTAAACTATTTGCTTTGAATTTTCAGGAACATAAAAAAAGCAAATTACAGACATATTCTTCATAAACCCACTGAGAAATTAAGAGTTTTGATAAAAATGCAAAATGTAATGTTGCATTAATCAAGTTACTTTAACTGCGCATTTATGTGTTTGTGTGTGGAAGTTAACGTTCGCAAATTCACGCATGTCCGTAAGTGTTTGTTGGGGTGGCAGTGGAACTAAAGGACACATCATCATTTGCTGGCCCTCGCCTACCAGATGTGTTTTCACGTACATTACTGTTTGAGAGAGAGGTAAAAGGGAAATATGTGTCCTTGGCCAATCAGATATCAGAGGGACTGAGTGGGTTTAAAAGGGCCTGCAGAAGAGTTGTTCTGGCACTGAGGCATAGACAGTCACAACCATGAAGGTCTTCATTCTTCTGGCTCTGTTCGCAGTGGCATGTGAGTATGAAATTAAAGAAATGTTGCGGTCATTAAAGTGCACTGTAAAATAATTTTGGCTTTTTTATCATAGAGTAGGACTGAAATGTTGCCTAGGATGTAACACTTATCATCTGCATTCAACAAATGATAACAGATCACATATTTGAAAATGGCTATGCTATAAAACCCAAATTTTGACACACTCACTCTCCCCACCAGTTGCTGCCCCCATCGATGATGATGAGGACAAGATTGTGGGAGGGTATGAGTGCAGAAAGAACTCTGTGGCCTACCAGGTCTCCCTGAACAGTGGATACCACTTCTGTGGAGGTTCCCTGATCTCCAGCACCTGGGTGGTGTCTGCCGCTCACTGCTACAAGTCGTGAGTAAACATCACCTAACTGAGGCTTGCATTTTTCAGAGACATAATAAAGTAATCGCATCCCAATCTTACCCTCGGTATGTGGCAACACTGAACAAACACAATAGCTGATACCTGATTGACCCATCACCTTTATTTCACTCTGTGCAGCCGCATTCAGGTGCGTCTGGGTGAGCACAACATTGCTGTCAATGAGGGCACAGAGCAGTTCATCAACTCTGCCAAGGTCATCAAGCACCCCCGCTACAGCAGCCGCAACCTGGACAACGACATCATGCTCATCAAGCTGAGCAAGCCCGCCACCCTGAACAGCTACGTCCGCACCGTGTCCCTGCCCTCCAGCTGTGCCAGCTCAGGCACTCGCTGTCTGATCTCTGGATGGGGCAACACCAGCAGCTCCGGCAGTAAGTTCACCACAACAAGCGCAAATTCTTACACATCGCTGGCAAAATTCCTACCATATTCTTTCCTTCCCATCTAGGCAACTACCCTGATCGCCTGATGTGCCTGGATGCCCCCATCCTGAGCGACAGCAGCTGCAAGAAATCCTATCCTGGACAGATCACCTCCAACATGTTCTGTGCTGGATTCCTCGAGGGAGGCAAGGACTCTTGCCAGGTGGGCAGAAAAGTCATCGTTACTCGTTTTAAAAGAGTGCACAACTTCCAAACACCCCTGCTCCCATTTTGCATCTTACCCCATTTTATTTCTCTGTCTCCTGTCAGGGTGACTCCGGTGGCCCCGTGGTGTGCAACGGTCAGCTCCAGGGTGTGGTGTCCTGGGGTTACGGCTGTGCCCAGAGGAACAAGCCTGGTGTCTACGCCAAGGTCTGCAACTACAACTCCTGGATCCGCAGCACCATGTCCTCCAACTAAATTAACTTCAAGACAGGAGACCTGGACATCTGTTGGCAATAAAATAAAAACATCTTTCAAAGCCAACTTGTGTCTTTGACTTACTGTCACAACACTACACACTGAATTCACACATATCACTTTGAGCCACTGAAATTATGCTACAACACGTCTTCAGTTGATATTGAAGAAGGTATATACAGTACAGCCTCAGAATTTTAGTTGACAGATATGAAAATATAAAATTACGCAACTGATTTTTGTAAGGACTCAGGGACTAATAATATCTTGACTGTCAAGTTGTTTCATCCCATCTACAGATGGTAAAAAGCCCCATCTAGTGGTATCTTGGCATCTTCTGCGGTGGTGACACTGCAGCATTTAAGCTTCATGAACCTTCAACATGTTTGTCTCTGCAGACATTTCTCATTTACCAATTAGTTCACCATATATACATCTATGAATATTTAATGTAAAAATGACAGCAATTGAATGAATAGAAAAGTGACCTTTATTGTAGTCAAAGACAGACCAGTTTAGCATAAAAATATATACAACAGGGTGTCAATCAGGAAAACATCTTTCCAAATAATGTTATTTAACCTTTTTTCCTTGATGTTATAATTTTATCACGCCTGAAATCAAAGCAGGAAAATGTAGATATTTAAAAGCAGTCAACAATTATAGTGGATGGTCACCAAATCTCCTGTCTAATTAGATACTGCACACAAGGAATGTATGTTTGCCAAAGTAAAGTTATAAAATTTGGCATCATTTGTTTTAAGTCATCACATGTCAATAAATCAAAAGCATGACCAAATCCTTTTCATGACATTCTTGACAAAAATACACATGCCAGAAGTCAACAGTTTGCCATCTTCGTTATAAAAATACAAAAACCTGACAAGTCCCTGCTGTAGCCCAGAACACAAATTAAAAATTTAATTTCAGTTTAACTTTTGTGTCAGTACAACACCTCCGAAATATTTTGAGTACACAATTTTGATAAGCAAACTGATATCAAATTCACCCCAGTGAACAGATGTGTAAAGAGACAAGGTGACAATGTTTGAAGACTGTAAAAATATACATCCACTATTTTACTTACATGGTTCTTAATTTTGCGGGAGAAAAATGTGATAAAATAAATGTTATTAAGATCCCCATAAAACGTAAGACAACAACAAAGGCTGAATAAAGAGTCTGTTTCAACAGATTTTCGATGATTAATTATTGACATGCTGCACAATTTCTTAACACGTAATAGTCAGCATCTATGTTCAAATAGTTATTTTTTATGTTGAATGGCTACTTCAAATCGCCCAGGTCTTGTAATGGTGAGCCACAAATACACTGAATGTACAAAAGATTTGCAGTTTGATATCAAATTGTACAATCAACACCTCAACTGTCTCTCTGTCTC
Source organism: Neoniphon sammara (assembly GCA_900302535.1). Lineage (NCBI taxonomy): Eukaryota > Metazoa > Chordata > Actinopteri > Holocentriformes > Holocentridae > Neoniphon > Neoniphon sammara. The sequence continues at coordinate 3,578 of OMKZ01054571.1, forward strand.
TAAGCTTAAAAAAAGCTTCTGTAAGTCATCTCCTCTTCATCCACATCTGCTCATTTGTGATTGGTACAGATTTAACAAAGAAAATCAATAAGGACAATGGCTTCCAGCTGGATTGACCTTATCAGTGTATTTCATGCCAAGAGTAGGCGTCCTTAATATTTTGTAAATTCAGTGTATATCATGTAGCAAGTTAATTTGTTATTTAGGTCATTGCTGTCTTAGGTAATTAGATAAAAATAAAAAAAAAATCCAAGTCTTCTGAGATACATTTCAATTTTCATAACTGTTCCACACATAAGGAAAAAAAACTTTAACATTACATAACTTTTGTTTTCCATGACCATAGGAACCCTGTAATAAACAAGATGGTTGAGAATAAAAAGGAGTGATTTACATATGATAAGGGCAGACACTCTCCACATAGCTCATTACAGCTGTCCTCTAGCATGCTGCAAATAATGCTGATAAAGGTCTGAAATAGTGGAATACGAGTTACCACACACAGCACACTTCATGCCCTCAGAAGACCCTTCCCTTTCATTCGATGTGGCAGTATCGCGGCCCAAATGCCTTTTTGCAGTGTTTAGTGTTTCTATCTCTTTTCCATGTGCATTTTCTTCTATTCTGTCATGGCCGGTTTCTCCATCTGGGTACAAATGTGTGCTCCTGGGCTGCTGGACAGTTTTATGTGAGTCAGGACTCTGGGCAACAGGGACCACAGGTATCAGTGGTGGCTCTGCAGGAGCTGGGTGTGGATATTTCAAGAAGGGACCGTCATAAGGTTTGTCCATTTGAAGAGATAAAGAGCATAAGTTGTTATGTTTAGGTTCAGGTTGGAATGTTGTTATATGATTGTTCATGGGAGAGCTGAACATTCTCTTGTTCGTTTGTGCGCTATGGTCATCTATTGATAAATCGTAATCCAAGTCCTTGTGCATGTCGGGTGTTGAGGAATGGCAAAGCTGGTGACTGAACAGCAAATCTAGTGTCTTAAAGCTGGTGCTGCACTGCTCACACTGATAAGGCAGGGACACTTTCTTGGGCTTTGCCTGAATCCACTGGAACTCCGGGTGCTCAGCCATGTGCCTTTTGTAGGGTTCCACAAAACGAAAACCTTGACCACACTGAGGACAAGTGAAACGGCCACGCCTCTGTCTATGAATTCTCTGGTGATGCCACAGTTTTGTCCAATTTTCTAGGGTCTTGCCACAGCAGCCACAGGTGTAACTTTGTCCACGGGCATGAGTGAGCATGTGAGCTCGGAGTCTTCCCATGTGTCTGAATAGTCGTCCACAGTTTGGACATAAGTATTTCCTGGGGTCTGATCTGTTATCTAGCTTGTTCAACTTTGACACAAGATGTGAAAGATTCTGAGATGATATAATGGTTGACTGGAAAGGTTTCTTTAAGTTAGTAATGCGTTTTTTGCGGAGGATCTGTGAAGACTGTAAAGATGAGCGATTGCCCTGCATCTGTGAAGACTGTAAAGGTGTGTGATTGTGGCGGGTCTGAACAGACTGTAAGGATATATCACTGGTCTTTTTCTGTATTTCACAATTAACGGCAGTGACTGGGGGAAGTGAATTGTGTCCAGATGAATTTCTATGCGAATTTTGTGGTGCCGTGTACTGTAGTGATGTAACTGTTGGTTTATTCCGGATCACACAACCAAGCTCATCCCTTTCTCCTTTGGCTCGGCTGCAGTAACTACGATGTGCATTGAATTCTGAGAGTACTCCAAAGAGTTTGTCACACAATAAACAGCGGTAAAGCTTTGCACCAGTGTGAGCTTTCATGTGGCTGTTGAACTCCTGCAGATGGAAAAAAGTATTCTTGCAGATGTGGCATGTGTAAGATAGTGAGGGCTTAACTTGTTGGTTAGTTTCATTATCTTCATTGTCCTTATAATATCTACATGCATGGTTTTTTGCGTTACTATAATGAGTGAAAGATTTTTCACAGAGTGTGCAGTTGTAACGCTTCACAGACCAGTGTGTCAACTCATGAACTCGAAGGAAATATGCCTGACCAAAGGCTTTCCCACATATATCACACTTGTATGGCTTCTCCCCAGTGTGAACACGCACATGCCTTATGAGTGCAGACCGAAAAGGGAACGTTTTCCCACAATACTGGCACACCTGTTTACCACGTTTCTTTACTGAGGCAACTGGTATATGAGGAGGCTGATTGTTGGCATGGTCATCACCTTTACTCTGTTTTTCATCATTCCTGCCCTTTTCAGAGTCCTGGTTCATCTTATGGCAGTGCATCTTCATATGAGCAGAATACTCAGAGCAAGAGAATTTGATCTTGCAATATGGACATTTTTGATATGCATTGCTTTTTCTGTGTGTCTTGAGATGAAGATTTAAGTTTGAATTCTTGGTAAAACCTTTGCCACATTCATGGCATTTGAAGGGTCTTTCGCCTGTGTGAATGCGTTGATGTATTACATATTGAGACAAAAATTTAAATGTTCTACCACAGTCCTTACATTTCAGTGATTTTCCCCTTCGTCTAGTAGAGCTGCCATTTGTGTTATCCTCCTTATCTGAGTCATTATTACAGTCAGTTATTTCTTGAGACTCAGTGCTGGCTTCATGGCTCTGGTCTGGCACTGCAAGGTGCTCTTTCTGTAACAAAGTATTCCTTCGTCTCCTGCGTCTTCTGTGCCCAAAAGTGTTACGCCGATTGTTTGGATACTCAGATTTTACTGCAGCGTTGGCATTATACTGTACAGGTGTATGACTATTTGACTCTGACATGGAATTAAATTGATCCAGCTCTATCTCTATATCCTCAGCCTTAACATTATCAGGGATCCCAACAGGTTTAGGTTGTCCAAGTCCCCGAGAAGTTCTGACATCAGAGCTACAGGGCTCTGTATTGTCAGCACTGCACTGTGACTGGGATACCTCACTGCCATTCATGTCTACTGACTGCTCCATTTTGGTCTCAACACTTTCTCTAGGGCTTACCGAGTTTAGACTGTGCTGTGAAGGAGTAACTGGTGAAGTAGGCCCAGCTGCCACCTTGGAACGTAATCGCCTTTGTGGCAGTGCTCCCTCCCTCAATTTTGTCTGCTGATGTTGCTCTGCTTCTGACTGGGGGCAAAGCTTTCCCTCCTTTTCGTCAACATTAGCCTCCTGTTTGTCAGCCTTCAGACTGCCCTGCTTCTCTGTCACTTCTTTCTCTCCACAGCCTCTGTCACTGCTCAACACTGATGAAGCCTCCTGGGTAACAGCAAGTCTGGATACTTTAGCTGGAATTTGCTGATCAACTAATTTATGCCTACCTCTTTTAATCCCATGACAGTTGGATTTATTTCTACTTGGCGCCTGAGCTGTGGGAGTCATTTGATTGTGTTTTAGGTCTGCTTTGACATCTAAACCTAACTTTCCATCTGGGGTCAAAGGATGCTGATCCCCTCTGCTTCTCAGTCTCCTTGCAGGTCCACTGTGTTTATCAGCATGAGTATCATGAGCTCCAGCATCAGCTGTCTTCTCTTTAGATGCAGTGATTGTTGATTTTTTCGGTCTTCCTCTTTTCCTTTTTTGTGGCACAGGGGTACTATCTTGTGGTTTACAATCAGAGATGGACTGGGGATCAGGCATCTCATTGTGAGGTGGATCACTGATTTCAGGACCATCTACACTGTCAGGTACATCATCATTATGGTTTGACAGGCATGTTGGCAAAGAAGCCATGGTAACTGCACAAGGTGATGTATCACTGCTTTCCTTCTGTTCAACTGTATCCAGACTAACAGGATCTTCCTCTATTTTAGCCTCAATCAGCATCTTTTTTTTCTTAGGAGGCCGCCCACGTTTTCTACGGACCTCCACAGATTGTCCGTGAGTGTCTGTTGCAGAAGTCCTTAGAGGAGTAGTCTCCGACTTGCCTTCCATTGTAACCTGTGACATTATGTGCTTACTCTTTTGCAAATCAACTTCACCTACTGTTTTAGAATTAACAAGGCCATCAAATTCCAGATGATTCGATGATGAGCGTGATTCAGATGTGGGATGAGTCAGTTCTCTGTCCTTCATTCCTTGACCCTCTCCCAATCTAGAGTGCAGGTGATGACTGCTGTCTTCCTCTCTGCATATCTTTTCTTCAGCAGCTATCTGCAGAAAAGAAAAAAAAATCCTACAGTCACTGGATCATGCATGAGTTTCTAAAAACCGTACACAAAACAACCCAATAAAACATCAAACAACGAAAGTTCAAAGATATATGTCAGTGTCTTGGCTTTGCATGTTATTACCATTACAGCTTATTTTATACTAGTCATGGCTACATCTGTAAACTGTGAATGCAGCATAACTTTTGGGGTGACTGTCTTTCTAGCTAGCTACCTGTTCACAGTCCGCAGGAGCATGAAAGGGAATGAGAGGATGGCATGTCACAGAAGTTAATTCAGAGACTGAATTTTGGTCACTGCTCCCTCTGCTGAAGGACAATTTACTCCCCATGTCAAGACTCTGTGGATTAAACAGTGACAAGGAGGTTGCAGCTCATAAACACCACAGATCTGTGTTCCTAATGCAAAATAGACTGTATCTGATCACAATTACAGTCATGCTGACTTAGCGTAATTATGCTTGACCTGAAAAATCACACATAAGCATTTGTCCAACAGAGGAACAACTTTTTTTTTTTTAATACAGCACATGCTTTGCTTATCAATTCAGATTTACAAGCGACTGGCTGTATTACTACTTAAAATGTAAGCAAGACACCCCATTGCCTTCCTCATATGAGAAATTGAATTGTCCTATTTCACATTGGGATGCTAAACGTCTTTGCGATTCAAGCAAGTCTGTCTACACTGAGTCATGATGCAATTTGGGACAAATTACGTGAGAACACTGTTACAAGCAATCACAATACCACAGTCAACCACTTGTCTAATATATGGAGTTATGCTAGCTGGACATGCATCATGTTACCAGACAAAGGCTCAAAATATGGTGTAGCTGCGATACCAAATAGCTGATGTGCCAGCTAATGCAGATATCTTCCCCTGGTTTATTTAGAAAATGTTTCGCCCATCTCTCCTGCAAGCTTATTTCATCTAGTGAAGTCATTTTGATACACAGCGGCAAATGATTTTTGAGGATGGGAATTGGCATAGCTCACCTGAAACCACCCTGCCACAATCTTGCCTGATTGATCATTTTCTTTGCCTATTTAACAGTTATTCACAACAGGACCTCCCCGATATCCTCAATATAAGCATTTATCACCAAATGCTGCCAAGATCTCAACAAACAAGGCATGCAGGCGGGTACCTTTTAGCAGGCCAGACTGCTAGCTCCGATATTCAGCGTTGCAGGCCACACAAACATACCTGCGATATAGAGTCGTATGACTGGTATAATGTCATCAGTTTACTGGCAACTCCACAACATCACTCACCGAAGGAGATGCCTCGTGGTAAACACAAATTGTTTGCCTGCGTGGGAGAGTGGTCTTCTTGGCGTTGCCATACACTGACCGCTGGTGAAGTAGCTAACGTAACGTTAGCACTGACTAGCTCCAAGCTAACACATGCTCTGTCTTTACGCGTTTGTTTGGCACCTTTTTCCACAAACGTGCATTAATCTATTGCTTTAACTGTCCAAGAGAAAGTGGCTTTTTGCCTTTTCAAAGCAGTTAGTCGTGGTGGCCACTCGATATCCATGCACAAAGCAAAACGAGAAAGCGTCAATCACGTCGCGCGCCTATCTCATTTACTTCAAGAACTGTCGGAAAATTATCACTTGTTATGCACATGAACAACCCCACAAAGTGGTACATTATCACTGGGGGTGTGGGAATTGTCTGATAGTCCACTTGAGACGTTTAGTAGATATAAAGCATGGAATACATGTCAACAATTGATGGTAAAAGTGATATACACACCAACCTGTTTGCAAATAAACTCATTCACCTGTCCAACACATTTTCTCATCGTTACACTCGTGCAGCAGAGTACCTCAGTGCCACTTTACCTCTAGAATAAATCACCGGCGGCAACCAAAATTATCTTTGATACAGCGTCCACTTTGATGATATTACTATATGCTGACAGCGACGGTGAGCACTTGAATGACAAGCTGTATTCCTAATACGGAGTATACGAGGACCATTTGAAAGCAGCATCTATGGATTCCCATTCATGTATTACCTCATCATTAGTGGACACAAAATAGCGACTTCTTGTTTGCTTTGAATTTGCACCCTCTGCTGGAGATTTTGGTCCGTGTTCCAGCATGGAACTAAATGGCTACATGACCAAGATAAAATACTATCAAAAAATACATAATAAAGTCTATGGAAACCTGTAATTCACATATAGACGGGCCTGACTTTTGTCTATGCGCAAAGCTGCTATCAGATGACAACTAAGTTTTCTTAGTATAGGTAAATACATAAAATGTGCTGCATTATCACATAATCACACACTTTAAGTTTCAAAATATAGTTTAATTTTGTGTGTTTTGTATTCTTTAAGTCTGACAAAGCTGGAGCTGGTAAGAACACAAGGCATTGCGGTCAACCACACATTCTGAGCATACTGCAAAAAGCATAAAAAAATATAAAAAACAAATTAAAAAAAAAAAAAAAAAAAATATGTGGCTATCAAACCCGATGTGACTAAAACCATGCACACACATTTTGATACTGAATATTACTTATTTACTTCTGCTAGTCAAAACTAGGGTAAGGACACCAAATTTAGATATTTGAGGAATGATTGTTGGATGCCCGTTGACTGCAACAAAAGGAAACAACCTTCACGATCAAAATGAACAGTTTTATGTCACTACCCACCCTACTATATAAATCTGTGAAAAATCTGTTCAAATATTTAAGAAGCTGGAGAGCAATGTGTTCATGTTGCAATGAGGATGAATCAAAACAACTAGATGCTGTTAAACAATAAGACCGCCATCTTTATGCACTTGGTCCACTGCCCATAAGTCAATAAAATGCCATTTGCAAACTGGGACAGTCTTTGAAGGTCTGTCATGTTTTAATAACAGGAAGTGATGAAGTTAACTGGTAAATCATCTCAGCAGGTTTGGTTGGGGAGCTTTCCACTATGTAACAGTCATCTTCCAAATCCATTTCTCTGTTGCCGTTTACAGGACATGCCCCGTGCCCTCTGTCCAACCCAACTGCCACATCTTTGTTTGTCTTTATGTTACTCAAAGCTGGCACCCCAAGTTTTTTCTCTCCATTTATCTGCAAAGGATATGGGCTTCTCATTATTGGGACTTTCCTGTGCCTGTTTAACTGTTTGCCAGATAGTGCCTGTTGTTCCACAAATTCCTGTGCTTTGATACACTTGTGCCTCTGAAGTAGCTGAACGGTTTCAAAAGGTATATGACAGACTCGACATGTGAACCCTTTTGATGCCAAAGTTGCATGTGTGGGTTTCTTCAAGACTTTTGGCTGCAGGAGCGTAGGCATCTTCAACTGCTGCTCCTTAGAAGGAGGGACCTGAAGCCGCTGCCTCCTTTTATCAGACATATTAAGATTCTGGCTCATGGTTGTATCAGCCTCACTTGGCTTCCTGTAACTCAGTGGTCTAGCAGTGATAATTCTGTCTTTGAGGGAAGAGATAGGTGAGTTACACTGATGGTAGCGAGGCACTGACTTCTTGCTGGAGAGGAGCAACCCACATCCTAGACAGCCGAAAACCTTATCCACAGCATGACCATTGTGGTGCAAGATGAGGGAGTTCTTTGTAGTAAAACACTGCCCACATTTACAGCAGTTGTATGTTTTTTTCTTGTCAAATTGCCGCACCGTTTTCACTAACACCACTGGCTGATAAAGTGTCCAAAGATCCACTGTGGGTGCAGCTGAACCTGTAAAGATATTAGTAATACCTGTTGGTGGTGGTTTAGGATTAGAGAGAAAAGATGCTTGTGGCATTGGGAGACTCAACACAGGCACTTGTGACATCTTAGGAGACTGCATGGGGTCTTGTGGCATGAGCGCTGATTTAATGGATACTTGTGACTGATATCCCAGTGTCAAAGGAGGAGCTGTCACAGTGTCCAATCTAGGCAAAGTCTGCAGACCCTGCTCAGCTAACTCTAGCCTCCTGAGCTGCTCTTCCTGTTCTCTGTGTTTCTCATATCGCCGCTTCATTATAGTTTGGTGATCCAGCACTTGTTGCCCTGGTTCATGTGTCTCGCTGTGTTTCAGCATGTCAACATATAAAGAAAACTCCATTCCACAAGAGCAGATGTAATTTGCAGCAGGGCAGAAGTGTTCTTCTAAGAATATTCGGTTTGGAAACATCTGTTCACAGCTGAAGCAAAACTGGAGGTCATTCACCAAGCCTTGCTCTATGTTTGTTCCCACAGTCAGGAGATTTTGAAATTTCCGTCTTCCTCTTTGCATGATTAGGCTAGGATGTGTCAGCTGCTGATGTAGGCTCCTTGAGGTGCTTATTCTGTGGATGGGGAAAAGTTTTAAGAAAGGGGCAATCATAAATAAACCAATGTGTGATGGATTTATAATAATAACATTGCCTATTTAACTGCCAGTGACTGACACTAGCTAGCTCTGCACTTAACCCAGAACAGGCAGCTACTGCTCATAGTAGTCGATGCTAGTCTTAGCCTAGTTAAACATAACACATAATCTAATTTTCTAGTTGAAGCAAGCGGTTATTTGCTAATCAGTTTGGTGATACTCTTTTTTTTTAGATCCCCAAGGCGGTTACTAGTGAACTCTGAACAGAAGCTAAAACTTAAAACACGAGCCTCACAACTAGCTAATAATACATGCAATATAAGTTACTGACAAAAGCATATTCCGAAACAAATTGACAACATGGGTATGGCACTAGCAACTCCATTGCCTACTATTATTGTATTACGATTACTATAGTTACTGTACAATTACTGTAATACACTGTATTAGTCTACAATGACATTATTTTATTTTGTAGTGCCAAAGCGCGCGACAACGACCAACAGCTATTAGCCGTACGTTAGCTCTAGCCAAACCAGCACATGGATAATACAGTTAGCTTACCTGTGAAATGTAAAACAAAGCACCACCGTCCTGGTAGTTCCATATACCTCTGCAGCAAACAGAAAGCAACTAATGTCGGTTCACGAGTCATTCACAATAATGCCGATAATCAAGCTACCGGTGCTTACGCTAGGTACGTAACAGTCGGCTACCAAAAGACCACAAGAGACAGCATGTTCTTCTTCTACGCAGGGCGCGCTCGTAATGAAACATCACGGCCAACTACCTTACGGGTTATACTGACATCTATTGAGGTTAATTGGTGTACACTACTTAGGAAATCACTGTGAATGAATACTCATCTCCATAATTCGATGGGTAATATTTTAAGAATATATTTTTTTCTCTTTAATATGCCAGATTAGTCCTAAAATATGCCGGTCAAGTGAACTTTAGACTAAATTGTCCATAGGCGTGAATGTGAGGGTTTGATTAATATGGTATATGATATATGAGGTAATATGGTATATGACATGTATATAATTAAGATTGGTTTTACCATACAATCCCACGTCCCATAATATAAAGGTTATGGTAAATGATATGTGTATGATGTAGCACAGTATTAGTATGATGTAGTATGGCTCTGATATATGTTATGTAAAACCTTTGAGGCATGCTCCTGGTAGAGGACTATATATAAACTTGACTAGGCTGGTAAGTGTACTATTTACTACATAATAAATTTATATTTTAAAGAATTATACTCAGGCCTCACAAAGAAGTTAAGCTCTGTTCACAAATAAGATGGTCAGCAAAATGAGTTTATTGTCTACCACATTCTACTGTTTATCACAGAATTTAGACCTAAGATATCAGACTATATTCCAATCAGTGTATCACAAAGTGGCTATGCCCTAGGGCCCGTGGGATTGTTTAAAAACTGATTGTATAATCATGGCTATTTAAAAAGACATGGGAAGTTGTGTATTTCTGATATGCATCTGGGCCTTAAAGAATGAATGCCAATATCAAACAAGCTCAATCATATTTGTGCATATTCATTATTCTCTTTGTGTACTTCTTTTTCATTAACTATATCATGCAAAATGAAGTCCAAAATATTTGTACAATAACAGATTTTTGTTTTTGTCTCATTACTTTAGATGTGAACTGACAAAAACTGAAGTTATGCAGTAAGCATAGCTGTTGATTTTTGTCTGTTTTCCATCCATAATTCATGAACATTTACAACCTTTATGAATCAAACTGTTTATGCGGTGCTACATATCCTCAGTGAGTACAGGTAAACAACTGTCAATAAGCCTCAATCATCATGTTGATGTTAATTTTCCTTTTAAAATATATGTGGAAATTAGTAGAGAAAACAACTGCTTGGCCACAAGTTGGTTAAGTTGATCTTGAAGCATTCTGTCAGCAATATCTTGATTTTCAGCTTATTTAATGATCAGATTTTTACTTTGTCAGGGGGGTGCCCATGGACTCAGTGCAGCACCTACATAATTTAGACACATGCACTTCACGTGGTGAAACCTTAAATACACTTACATAACTTGGAAAAAACAAAGAGGAGTCATTGCAATGTAATCTTCACAACATAGTAAAATCACTTGTTAGTTATTGATTTGCATTTTAACATCATGCTTCTGTTAGGAAAGAACAAGGCCAAAATATCAAAAGATGTGTCCAATTATTATCTCCCCCAATGGATATTTGCACACTGCACTGCTGCTGTGGTCAGCACAACCTGTACATAAGTGACTCCAAGTCTTTCGGTTTGGACTTAATACTGTTTAAGTAAATTTATATCAGCTATTTTTGATGTACACATGTACTCATTTTCCCGTAAAATAAGGCAACCTATTTTTTCTCGGATGAATTTCTGGATAAAACCAATATCTACTAAATGTGAATACACAAATTTATGCTTTTTATTGCTTAACTCTACTTCCAATGAAATTTTAATAATCTTGAACATTCTCTTTATGAAAACATGAAAATAATTTATATTTGTCATCAAGCCTGCACTATTATCTGTAATGGCCTTAGATCAAGCTATTAAATGTAATACCACATAAAATGACACAAAATGCATATATTGGTATGTTTATTAACAGCAGGGACAAGAAAACAAGCTACATCACTACCTCTGTGATCAAGTTTGTTTGTACTATCTTTACCAAATACTCAGAATTATTTACAGACTAATGTAATATGAGGCTACGCAATATGAAATATCTTGATAAAACAAAGTTCATATCAAAGCTTGCCTTTTTTTTTTTTTTTTTTTAGGGGA
>OMKZ01054571.1:22971-52753 GCA_900302535.1 Neoniphon sammara
TTGTCAAAAAAAAAAAAAAAAAAAAGAAGTCAAAATCATGTCGTTTGCTTGGCCAGGCACTCCTCATTCATTTTAGAGAAGAACACTCCTTGTGAGGCACTCGATTTCACAAGGAAGGAGCTGACAGTTCAAACTTGAAGGATCTATTACACTCATATGGAGCAGCAAATACCACTATATGGGTAGGAACCTCAGCTTTTGTCCATGTAGCTAGTGTAGTCCATGGATCACTCCTCTTGATCCAGGACCATCTTGATGCATTTCTGCAGCCTCTCTGATATTCTTGATGGCTTTCCTGCTGTGCAGCCCTATGGTTCCAAGGAGCTTGAGGGCCTTAAAGAGAGACTGGCCCGCCAAATCTCTGCAGCCTACTTTGATGGACTCACATCAAACCTTCCATCTTCGGCTCTTGCACCTGCCTATCAATCCCTTGTACTTGGCCCTCTTCCTTTCATAGGCCTCTTCCGTTCGGTTTTCCCAGGGAAGAGTCAACTCCAGCAGGACTCACTTGCCTTTTTGTTTCAGACATCAGGACCAAGTCTAGCCTGAGTGTGATCACTGTGATGGTGTTCTGGGAATTTGAGCTGTCTTGCTAGGTTGATCTTCAGCTGCTAGTCCCGTGCCTCGGTAGGCACAGGACTAGCTGGATTCTTACCTATGTAGTCATATTTGTTGCTCCATACAAGTGTAATAGATCCTCCAAGTTTGACCTGTCAACTCCTTCCCTGTCGTGAGAATGAGCACTCCACCAGGGGTGTGCTGCTCCAAAATGAATGAAGTGGATATAGACCAGCAAACAACATGATTTTGAGCAGCGAGCAAAGCCGAGAAAATATTTTTAAGGACGCACTACAACATACGTTTGTCATTGAATCATTATTGATTATATTTCCAGCCATTTCCAGCCCTCTTTCCTATACTGCCACTCTATCACCATGCACTGGCAGTCCAGTCCCATATTCAATCACCTACCAGGTGTGAAAACAAACCTATGGCACTAATTTCAGCTGTGTGGTGATACAGTGGCAGTTGTAGGAAAGAAAGTAGTTCCACAATTTTGGAAGCAAGAGGGCTGGAAAAAAGCATATAATATAATATAGCGATAATGAATCCCAAACAAACGTGTGTTGTTGTGTATCCCTCAAAATCTTTTTTTAGTTTTAGATTGCTGCTCAAAATCATGTTGTTTGTCGTTTGCTCTTCTCTGGTACAGTAGGCATGCTGGTGTATCTTTTATACCTCAGCAGATGGGATTGGATAGGTTGGGGTGGACATCAAAATCTGACTGGATCAGGAATTTGATCCGAAGTGGCTCAGCCCCTATCTGGTCCACACACGCTGCTGCATGCATAGACTAGAAAATCGTTATATGATTGCAGTCCATTTACCAAGCCTTCAGCACTGAGGAGTAAGATTGTCCGGAACCGCTCAATGTTGCTTGAGTTCCCCTGCTTCAGAATCCAGACATCCTTGGCAAATCTCCACTGCTGGGCTACCTTTCCCCTCCTCCAGATTGACTTGATGATCCTCCGTAGTTGGGGCAGGAGCCTGGGCCAACCTTTGTAGACTTTGCATGACACTCCACTGGGGCATGGTGCTGAGCTTGCTCTGGCAGCTCTGACAACCTCCTGAACCTCCTTCAGGGTGGGCTCTTTGATTTTGAACTGGGATCTGAGTTCTGGTGGTGATATCAAAGCCCTACAGTGCCCCAGATTGTGCTCCCTTAGTCTGTTGCTGTGGGCATAACTAAGGTGCTGATTGACCTCTTCAGAGCATTAAGGTGAATGCTTTGTTTCTGCCCAAGCAGTTCCTTGGTGAATCTACACAGATTTGCGTTGTAGGCAAAGGACTTCCTAGCCCTCTTCCAGCCCATCATCCTTGAGCTCATGGTGTTTGGAGGTTCCAGGCACTGTGGGGTGACTCTGGGCTTGGCTCCTGCATCTTACCAGGTTCTGTACCCATGCGTTGCTTCAATCGTTCCCCCCTCGAGCACAGAGAAACCTGTCTCTGTAAACTAGAAAAACTGAATTGAAGGAATATGAGCATAAATTTGAGTCTTAACCTGTCTTATGGAGCAGTGTGGGCGTAGTTTAGTGGGCCAAGTTTGTTAACTTTGCGACTTCTGTTGCAAGTTCCTTGTTTACTTCTCCATTGCTGTGAGCCAGGAATCAGTGTGGTTTGCAGCAGTTTCAATTAATTCAACTTTTGTAACACAGGACAACCCTGCTTCTTGAAGATTGAGCAGTGTCTTTGATGAGTTTGAGATTCCTTTTTTTTTTTTGGAAGACCTGTGATCTCCTGTGTGGACCATTTCAGCAATTTCAACAATTTCCATTGTTAGTTTGGCCAATGTCCTTGTAGTTGTCATATGCAATCAAATCTTCACTTAATTTCACTTTCAAATATTAAATGTCTCAGTCAACAAAATGGATATAAAAAACATCTGTTGTGAAATAATAAACAATTCAGGGAGTACTGTGGCACAAGCTTAATGTGTTCAGTCCATGTCACTGAAAGTCTTCTTGGCACCTCTCGGCCCTTTATTAAAGCTCTTAAATAGAAAGCATGCCATGGCCTGTGCAATAATTGAGTCAAAAACAACAAAAAAGCAACAGCAACAAAAAATACATAAAACATGAGGGCACAGTTCCATCACTAGTGCTTGCTATTCAGTTGTTTCACAGAGTGGGACCAGGAAACATTTGTATCTGTTGCTCCCACACTAAGGCATCCCCTACCTTCTCCCAAATGGCATATCAAGCTCTGAGGATGGAGCGTGGAATGGGTCAGGGGTAATTTTCCTGGCCTGCTTGATCACTGTTTCATCAAAGGAAATCCTTGAGGATCATGGTCTGAAATTGGGCTTTAAACATTATAGCACTGGTTCTCAATCATGGTTCATAGGACCCTGAGTACTGCTGGTTTTCCATCTCACTGGCTGGTTAATTGCATTCAGCTGGTATTCCAGGTGTAACTCAGTCTCTGATCACATAGCTAAAATGAAAACCAGCAGGGCTGTGGGTCCTGAGGGGCATGATTAAGAACTACTGCATTACAGGTTCTCAAGCATGTAGTTATGCCATTGTATAAAACAGATTCAATGCTAGCCCTAAAAGAATAATGTAATACTCATATTCAGTCTATAGACTAAGAGTTGTTAGAGAAATTTCAACCATAGGAGGGTTGCACATGACGCCACACACTTGAGCCAAGGACCTGGTCCACTATGTTGGTTCATAGCATCCCCTCTGGTACACGATAACACTCAATGCCGTGTTGCTGCACTAATGTTATTGTCATGGTTGGGTGTGCTGTTGTCGGGGGTAACAATAACAGTGTTCAAGACAAAAGTAAAGGCTTCTTTTAGGATTCCCCAAATTATTAGAAAAAAAACAGCAATCCAGAGAGGAGAGAGGAAGTTTTATCTACTGAGCGCCGGAGACAGTGGCTACACAACAAAAATATACCACACCTTAACCAACCTGTCTGGGTCTGTTATTCCATTTGAGTGAGACTACTTGTAGATATTGTATTGACTATGGAACCCAAATATAATAGTACAACGGTAAAATAAAGCATTAAGAGAAGCATTTTCATTCTTGGTGCCAACTAACGTCATTATCATTTTGTTTCATGTTCATCTGAAGAGAGGTGTGAATCAAAAATAGCCTACACTTCTGTTAAATTACTTTATTCATATGTAACATTGCACTCAAAATGTAAACAACTGTAGCTTCAAACGTACACTGAAGGCAAACGTACAGTGTGCATAAGTGTCTTAGTGCCTTTCCTGTAAAGGAACTCAGTGTTGTCTGACCAGTCCAGTTTATTGTTAAGGTAAACCCCTAGGAATTTGTAGGTGTCCACTATGTTCACTGAAAATGAGGGGTAAGCCATATCAGGCAGTGGTCTGATTTGCAGGGGGCAGGAAGGGCAGTGGAGGTGTATGCCTCCTTAACATTGGCATACAGCTAGTCCAAGGTCTTATCCCCTCTGGTGTTGCAGGTCACATACTGGGTGAAGTTCTTCAAGCTGCTTTGCAAGCTGCAAGCTGGATTGGACTGGACTGGCAAGCGGAAAGAGTACCCGACCGATGGAACATCTAGGACTGAGATGAGCTGTCCAAGTCAGCTCCACCACATCAAGAAACCATCACACCACCACACCTACTTGATGCTTTTAGCTACAGAGCAGTCAGCCATCAGCTGGAGCGTCTGCTGACCTATCACCAGAGGTATTATCTGTGCAGTACTGTAGAGTAGAGCATTCTCTGGTTTGCTGGTAGTCCATACATCTTGCTCTCCCACCTATTTCAATATTCCATGTCGACTTCTGTCATCTGTAGAATGTGTGTGCTATCTCCAACATTGTCATATATTTCCCTCATATAATATAAATCATAATTTGCTCAACAGATTATTTTGTCATTATTGATGTAAATGAGACAGACCTAAAACTATTATTTCTTTGAGGGCAGGGCTTTATGGAAACATGCAATGATGATCTTTCTCCATAAAGTTGATATGGTGTGTCAGGGGCCTGACACTTAGAATAACAGCCTGTGTGGGTTCCTCAGCAAAAGCATTACATAAAAATACACAACATTAAAAAAAAAAAACCTTTGCAAAAGCTCTTGACTCAATGACAAGGGTGGAACCCTGAGGTGGGAAATAGATAATTAGGCTATTCCACTCACTGGACTAGGGTGCAATCACTCCTAGATCCTTCATTATCTCCAGCTCCTTAGTCACAACAGGCAATCAGCACTCTCTAACCATAAAGACAGACTCGTGAAGGGCTTAAGATTCTTAGGATTCTTCAAAGTGGTGTGGTGGACAACCTCTGTATGTTTCTCTTTGCCCACATCTCCTGCAGCACATGCAAGGCACTTCTGACCTGGTAGGCATGGAGTAGCTTGAAAGGTGAAAACCTGTTGAGGCCTGGGGACTTGTTAGTAAACAAACTACAGCAAGTGAAAGCTGATTATTCCAGTCCTTCTCAGTACCAGAGATAATGTTCTTCAGCATGTTCTATATATACAGTATATTTTATTTATTAAAGATACAGAAGATAGATTTTTTGATAATTTTTGGACATTCTGCTGTATTGGATAGGTGAAGTGGAGAGAGAGAGCAAAGACAAAGCAGAGAGGGGGGATGACATGCATCAAATGGCCTGAGCTGGAATTGAACGCAGGCCCCTGCGCTCAATGGTATGTGTTATGCACTCTACACGGTGCTCCCTGTAGACAAGTTATAGCACCTCTAACCAACGCAGCATCACAAGGACTCACTATAGTGTCAAACCAGTGATCCTCCAGCTCTCACAATTTCTCCTATTAACCTTAGTACAATCATTGTTGTTTTAAAATAAATCTCTTCAAGCCCCCAAATCCACTTTCACTATTACTGTTTTTCAGTCTATCTCAAGTCCCTATTTTATTATCTACTATTAATTTGAACCTGGCTGTCCAGTTAATGATAGAAATGCCATATCATTGTAGTCACTCATAGCTTTGTCCAAAGTATATGTACCCTTCGCTCTTAAGCCACAGCTGTGAACCACCATGCATCTGTTCAATTCAACTTGGCTATCAAGATTCTGCATTTTTGTTCTTGAAACATCTTCACGCTGTGAGGTCTCACATTGTTCTGCCCAAGGCCTTATGCTCAAGTTCAGCCTTCAGTACAATCTAGTCATCTTGTGCACTCCAAGTAACTACAGTATGGAAAAGACACGTTTGGTGTGGTATGAGAAAAACAGCTAGGATGTTATTAAATGAACACATTAAATGAACAATGAACTGACAAGGCAGTATTCCATCAAAAGGCTGCAGATAAAGATGCTGGACCAATCAGGTGGCTAGTGATGGTATGACCATTAATACTTTAAACTCTTTTTCTGAGAATAGTGGAGGCAGGGTGGCGAGCTAACCCTAACCCGAGTAGGGTTAGGGTTAGCTTAGGTACCACGAAATATGACAATCAAGTTTTGCAGTTGACTCATTTATTTCTTATTTGAATGCATCAACTCAAATTTGAAGATAAAAGTAATACACTGGGTTGTGAAAAGAACATCAATTAAACATTTCAAATAGTGTACAAGAGAATTCACTATCTACATAAAAAATGAAACCTATATCATAATTCATTTTTAGGACCAAGATAACTGGAAATTGAAAAATGATCCTATCTACAGTAAATGAAAAGTGTCACTTTAAGTGTACTATAGGCTTAGAAAATACAAATGGATTAAAATGACCTATTAGATGCATATTTTACATTTTAGCAGTGTCATCAAAATGAACGGCAAACAATTTCAAAATAAATGTCAGTTGAGCCCAATACATCAAAAATTTGATCCCTTACCAAAGACATATCTTAAACATCTTACCCAACCATGCTTTGTATTCATCACACAGGAAATTAAACAACTTGACACAATTTACACATTTTCAAATTGAGAGGTCACAGGAGTTATTACAACCAACATCAAGAAACTAGGTTTCTGGTACATACCCACCCACACTCAATTTTTTTTTGTATACAAATGTCTATACAAGAACCCAAAATATATACAATGTCAGCAAGTGTTTATAAATGAGATGTTTTGTTGTAATGACATAAGACAACACCTTTGTTATTTTGTCATAACAAATCAGATTTAGTTAGTGAATAAAAATGGATTTCAAGTTAGTTTGGTTACAATAATTCAGAGGGAAAGGGAAATGTAAGGTAGATGGTAAAAACAAGCAGCAATTACAGAGAAGGCCCAGCATGAGTCTGCTGATGTTCCTCCAGGAGGTGAGGAAAAGCAAAGGCTTTGTCACATTCTGTGCATTCATATACAACTTGACCAACATGACTTTCCTGGTGCTGCCTAAGCAGACACACCTGGCTAAATGACTTGTAGCACATATCACAACGGTGTTCTCCAACCTCTTGTTCAGCGTGCATTCTCATGTGCAGCAACAGATCTTGTGCTGTGTCTACTATAATGGGGCACTGAGAACATTTAAACTGTTTTTCAACAAACTGGACTTTCTTTCCGCTGACCATTTTCTGACGATGCCTTCGCTCATGGTCCCTAAGATACCGCCTCAGGGTGAATGTTTTCCCACAAAGCTCACACTTGAATGGCTTTTCATTTGGATGCTCTTTATTTTGATGCTCCAAGAGACCACTTTTGGAGATGAACCGCTTTGAGCAAACAGGACAATTATACAAGTCCTCCCCAGTAACATCAACCTCTTCCTCCTCTGTCATTGCTTGATTGCTAGTGACAGGGGACGTTTTCTTTGATGGATCTGAATATTCCATTTCTCCTGCATGCTGGCGACGGGAACAGTGATGCTGGCGGAAAGCATCGCTTCCCAAAAAGCTTTGGGAGCACTCAGTGCATTCAAATTGAGTAGCTGCAGTCAGATGACAATGCTCATGTTCCTCAAGCTTATTTTTAGAGAAAAAACGCAATTTGCAAATCTTGCATTCATATACATCATCAGAATGCACTGGAAAATGATTGATCAATTCAGTGGCATTGGCAAAATGCTGTTGGCATATTGGGCATTTGAAAACATGGGAATGCCCTCCTCTGTCATTTCCAACACTGTCACCTTTCATTTCTGCTGCACTATTCTTATCACCATGACTTCTCAAATGGCTGAGGAACTGCTGAGAAGAGGAAAAAGTATTATTGCATTGACTACACTGATATGCACTTAGTTGATGGGTGGCCATGTGCTTTTTCAGGTGAGATCCATGCAGGAAATGTTTATTACAGTCTGGACACGAATATGTTCGTTCTTTGGATGCCCTGCAACCATGTTCTGAGAGCTCCTCTGGGTCTTTGAAACGTTCATGGCAAATTCCACATCGATATTTAAGTTCTTTTGCAATTGTCAAGGAGCATTCTGAAAGAGATGGAGACTTTCTCTGTTCTTCTGGTGAAATTAAAGATTGGAGACATTCACCTAAATCAGAGTGGCTTTTTCGATGCTCAGCTCTACTACTCTTTGAGGAAAATGTGCGATTGCATATGTCACATGGAAAATTGTCTTCACGGTGAGTGGCCATGTGTTCTGCCAGTTGTGAGGGTCCTGTGAAACTGAGGAGACATTTGGAGCAGCGATAAGGACGGCTCTTGCCATGGGTATGTTTGTGTTTGCGCAATGCAAAAAGAGAAACAAAGCCCCTGCCACACGTCTGACACTGAAATTCAGATTTGTGCATTCGTTGATGCTGTTGCAATTGGGATGCCTGGAAAAAACATTTACCACACTCTGCACATTCATGTGGCTTTTCACCGAGGTGACATCGTTGATGATCCTCAAGGCTTTCTGATGTAAGGAATGTCTTGCCACAGACATGGCAGGGGAAGTAGGGTGCTGTATCTGAGTCACTGTCCTCATTACTATTATCTTCATCTTTGCTGTCTTTATCGCTTTCATCAGTGACATTGTCTTGAATGCTGGACTCTTGTTCGGTATTCTTCTTTTCCTTCACAGAACCATCAACATGTCCATCCATTTGATTGTTTTGATGCCTCATCCTATAGTGTCTAACAAGTGATTTTCTGATTGAATAGCTCTTATTGCAGAAACGACAACTGTACACATCATTGGGATGGCTTTCACTGTAGTGATTACACAAAGATGGTCTTGTCCAAAACCTCTGTTTACATACTTTGCAAACAAACGGTTTATTTGTGTCATGACTTGTTCTGTGGATTTCAAGCTCAGCTAAGGAGGGGAATGCCTTAGAGCAGTCAGGGCAAGAATGTGTCTTATGAATCCCATGCATTCTCATGTGTTTCTCAAGATTTCCTTGACTGGCACATACCCGTCCACACTTAGAACATGTATTGCGTTTTTTCTCTTGTTCCATTCTTCCATGGTCCTCTAGGTGACTAATGAGCATTAAACCATCTGTGAAGCTCTGATCACATTCTGAACATTGGTACTGCACAGCTTTCTTCTCTCTAGATGAGCTGCTCTGCTCCTGGTTTTCCCCTGAATTCTGTTGCGGCATGTCTTTTAAGTCACCTTCTAAGTCTGTCAGTAAAACCCTTCTGCCAGTCGTTTGGGACTCTTGTTTTAACACCAGAACAGAGTCACTCAGTGCTAAATCCATCTCTGTAGTCAAAGAGATGTCTGAATCCAGGTTAGAATTCATCTTATCAACATTTCCAAGTCTTCTACATCTCCTGGTGTGATTACGATGTAGGTTTTTATTCCAGAAGCCTTTCTTGCATCTTTTACAGGTGAAAGGATGCTCTTTTGAATGTACACGCACATGGCCACTCAGCCCAGATTTGTTTATAAAGCACATGCTGCAGTATGGGCAGGCAAAAGGTTTGTCCATGTCAACATCAAAGCAGTTATCTTGTTCAAACAATAGGTTGCCATCACCACACAGCTGTTTATCACTGTCTCTCACATCCAAAGGCTCTTCCTTGATGCTCACTATATTTGACAGATGTTGTTGCAGAGGAGCAGTAGATACTGGTGGCTTCAAAACTGTATATTGTTTGTGTGCATTTAAAAAATGTTCTTGAAGCTGTGAAAATATCAAGAAACGGGAACTGCAGTATGCACATGAAAATCCTTTAGGTGGACTTTGAGGCTTGGACTGTTGGCTGTAGCCAGAGAGGCGTGGTGTGGAAGTGCAGCTTTTTCTGTGGTTTTCAAGATTGCCTTTAGAGAAAAATCCTCCACATCGATCACAAAGCACTAGATTAATTTGCTCTTCTCTCTTGCTGCACTTTGCTGAATGACGTTGCAAATAATCTCTCCGTATAAATCTCTCACCGCAATATTCACAGCCAAAGGGCTTCTCGCCTGTGTGCAGGCGGGTATGCACTCTCAACTGCCAGCTGTTTCCAAAAGATCGAGGGCAGTAATTACAGGCATATTTATGCTTTTTGTTAAAGTAAGGCTGGATCCTCTGTAGAATTTTATTTGTCACTCCATGAAGTTGGTTTGTCATGTTTTCTGTTTGTGGATTAGTTCTCACAGGAAGAGAACCACTTGCTTCAGTGTAGACACTACTGCATTTAAAGATCCGCTTATGTCTTTTCAGAGACTTTTCATGAACAAATGATGCGCCACAGTAGCAACTAAATGACTTTGTAGCATGGAACATAGTGAAGTGTCGGGACAATTTAGACTGAGCTGAGAAGCTTCTTGGACAGATGTTGCAATCAAATGTCTGCTGCTTTTCAATAGTCAGTTTTTCCAATTTATTTTGCCAACCCCTCCCAACATCATCTAAACTGATTTTTGGTATACAGACTTCCAATCGATGTCTTTTCCCTTTACAACGAGTCTGATGTACTTTAAGATGATCATACCTGGAAAAGCAACTGTCACAGGTTTTACATCGATAAGGCTTGACTTCAGTGTGTGTCAAAATGTGGCGTCTCAAGTTTCGCGACTTCATAAAAGTCTTGGTGCAGAATTTGCACTTGTATTCACCTTCAACGTCTGCTTGTTGTTTCTGTGCTACTTCTTTGACACAGGATGCATTCAACAATTTTGTCGAAACATCACTCTTGACCTTTGATTGCGCTTCTCTGTAAATACCATCACAGAAAGCTTCGTGTTGCAAACACATTGACTGACTGCCATATTTATGGCCACAGTGCATACATGTGTAGGGTTGCTCACCAGTATGGGAAACAAGGTGTCTCAAGAGAAGTGATCTGTACTTGAACTTCTGCGGACAGTAAGGGCAATTATGCTGAGGCCTTTTAGTTCCTGTTGCAGTGTTCTGCAGAGGCATTTCTTGAACCTTTTGATTATTTTTCCCACAATGACCACTGGGAGTTGATGAACCAATGTTGAACTCTGATGTTCCACTGCAGTCTCTCTCATGTTGTGTTAATTTTGTATATCCAAAGAACTGCCCGCATTTTCTACAGACAACCAATGAATTTGACTTGTGGCCATTATGATGTTTTTTCAAGCGGTTTCTCCTACTAAACACCCGTGGACAGTAGGAACACTGAAATGTTTTCTTACACTTTTTTGTCTGACTAATGACTACATGTCTGGGTTGGGTAGCTGAACACTTCTCTTGGTGAAGTTGAAGGTACACCTTGCGGTAAAATTGTTTCCCACAGTTAGTGCATGGAAAAGGTTTGTCTCCAGTGTGTCTATTCATGTGACGAAGTAAATAGCGCCGACAATTGAAATGACGTTTGCAAAACGGACATTGCCGTGAAGAGGACCCTGATATATGTTTTAGACAGTGCTTTCGTAGTGTCTGGGAATCATTAAATACCTCTTTGCATAAGGAACACTGTAGCTGCTTTTCCTCCTCCTGTTCAGTCAAAGATTTTGAAGACACCTCTGGTTTTAATGTTGGTCTCTCTTCCATCTTCAGTTCTTTCTTTTCCCCATGTTTGTGTGATACTATGTGTCTAAGTAGATACACAGGGAACTGGAACTGCATTGGACAATCTGGGCATTGTAGCATCCCCTTTTTAAGATGTGTTTTTCTGTGTTGAATCAATTCCCCAATAGTTGGAAGAATCTTTCTGCAAACAGTACATTGTATTCTTCGCTGGTGAACCATTTTATGAGCAATCAGATAGGCGTGTTTCTTAAAGCCCTTTCCACATTCCAAACAGCGATAAGGTCTTTCACCCTTGTGATTGCGTTCATGTTTCTTCAGTGACAATGCAGTGCTGAAACATTTTCCACAAAAGCGACAGGTAAAGGAAAGGCTGCTACTGGTTTCATTTGAAGTTGAGGTATCCTTACACTCTTCATTCTGTTTACTACTAAATTTTGTTTGCGTAGAGACAGGAAAAAAACTTGAATTCCTGTACTTGAACAATTTGCCAGTGATTTTAAACAACTCATGTTTCTTCATATGTCTGTATTTACCGGAGGCATGGCAAAAAATGGCTGGACAGAGATTGCATTTGTACCGTGGCACAGTCTGAGGGGCTGTTGAGGTTGGAGGTGTTTGTTTCTTCTGTTCATCATTTTCCTGACACCCAGTCTTCTTCTTTGAGAGCTGACTGAGATATTCTTTCAGACAAGTGTTTTTAATATGTCTACGTCTGTTAGATGATAAAGTGAAGGTAGCATGACATAAAGGACATCGATATTTCTTGCCGATTTTTCCCTTGCCACCATAGGTTAAATCTCTAATACAGTCACGCAGATGTCGAGCTCTGTTGTAGGAGTACTTGAAAATCCGTGGACAGAGCGGGCATTTATGTTTTCCTCTTGCTTCATTGCTTCTGTTTTGCTGGATTTTGCTTGCACTGAAGTTTTTGGTGCACTGATTAAGTGCAACTGTCCCACTCGTCCCCTTGTGTACATTGTAACTGTGCTTTTTGAGTTTCTCTGCAGTTACAAAGCTTTTTCCACAAAAACTACATACATTAGTCTTACAGACATCTACAAGCTTCACATAACATTCAGGCATGCTGGCATGTGGGCCGTTTTGTACCAAGCCCCTTTGTGTTGCCGTTTCAGTTTTCTTGATAATGCCGTCAGAGTTTGTGGCTGAAACTGGAAGTTTCTCGCCCTGGCATCGACCAGGTACACGCTGGTGTCTGTGCAGACTACTACTCTGTGCAAAGTAACATCCACATCCATTACACTTAAATGGTGTTTTGCCTGTGTGAGTCCGCATATGCTTGATGTAATGATATAATTTGGAGAATGTCATCCTGCACTTGTTACACTTGTAAAGGGTATGTCTGTTTCTTCTCTTCTTTAAGATAGAATCAAAAGAGAGCTGATGAGCTTCATCAGTTACACCACACAAATGTTTTTCTGCTTGTTCATTACTCATCAAGGAGATATTACATGTCTGACAAAATTGGAATTTGTGCAAGGAGTGGCTATAGTGGTGGTGTTCAATTAGATGATCTACAGTTCCAGCTGTGTGTTGGCAATCTGCACAGTGATATGCCTTGTTTGTGGCATTTCTTGGTTCTAAGGTCATCAAAATGACAACCGGCTGCAAACGTTTCCTCATTTGTTCAGAGCATTTCAGCTGATGTGCTTGTACCTCCAAATGGTTCATGCTTTCATTTTCATGTATAGCTACAGAGGTTTCTTGAACCTGATTAGTTCCACATTTTGTTTCATCAGCTTCACAGGGAGAATCTGCTCTTGACAGAGGTTCACCATACAACATGCCAAGCACTGATGATTCTTCAGATGTATGCGACTCTTGTGATTGTCTTATTTGAGGAACATCTTCATTAAGACCTGGTGGTTCTATTGCCATATGACTTTGTTGCAATGACTGTTCCTCATCTGCAAAAGATGATGCATTTGTGTTCTCCGCTGGACTTGTACATTCCATTTCGAGACAGGGATTTATGTTGATGCTTGAATTGTTTGGCTGTAAACATGATACTAATTGACTAGAAACACTTTTCTCATTATCCGCACTCGCATAAACAGTACCACAGTTGCTGTCAACAACAGAACCACTACAGATAATGTACTCAGATCCACTTTTAAAAGGTTGACTATCTCGGTTGCTGCTTTCCAAACTATGACTGTCATTTTCACTGACTGCAGTGCCGGCTGCAGCTGTGGTACATGTATATTCCTTCTGTTCATGAGTACCATCTTGGGAAACGAATACCTTGATACCCTCTGAATCTGCACATTCAAGGGCAAATTGTTGCATTTCTTTGTCTTGATCATCTTTCCTCACACTTTTATCTTTACCATCCATGGGGACAAGACTTGAGTTTTTCTCCTTATCACAAGCCTCTTCTTTGTCTTCATTTTTGCTTGATTCTTTCCTTTCCTTTCCATGGACTTTATCATCTAAGTCATCTTCTCTAATACTGTCATTAGCAGCCATGTTATATGAAGCACCTACAGTGTTTTTTTGGAAACTGTCTTGTTTAGAACATAACTGCTTTTCCTGAGGGCCATCTGGATGTTCCTTTGTTACATCCTCAGTCCAGTTTCCATGACCACCTATGGGGATGTCTGATTCTTTCTCTTGTATGAAAGTTTGCTCCTCCTCCACATCTACCCTTTGTTGTTGCTGCTGCTCCTCTTGACAAACAGGCTCATTATTATCCTCTAAACCTTCACTTGCTGTAGATGTCATTATTTTAGAAGTGCCACAGAACTGATCTTTTTGTATGCAAGTTTTCACAAGTTTCTCTACATGTTCCATCTTGTCCTGCGCACAGTCAACCAAGTTATCTCCTGCCTCAGCCTTTGACAGACTTGGCAAAACCAGAGTCGTCTCTGATATACTTGGGCACAGACTTGCCATGGGAAACGACATATTGCCAGTAGGAGCCAAAGGTTTTGCATCTGAATTACTCGTCATGAATTTACAAGAGGGCCTTGTTTCATTGGCATCTGCCTCTGAGCAGCTACTGACATCTGAGTAGTCCTGAAGAAAGGATGAAGTTAGTATTCCACACTCTTGCTTAAGTTCTTGCAGATTTGCTGCAAAAGATGTGGGAAAATGTCCTGATGTAGGTAATCCATCTGTTCCGAAATCTGGGATGTTGCTACTTCCACATCTTGGCAAACAATCTTGAACTACTGGTTCTCCATCAGGTTGCCATGGCATTTCACCATAGTATTTTTGATAAACACAATCTGAATTATTAATACTGGTGTTTGAATAAAAATTTGTGTTAAAGTTCAAGTCTGTTGAAGGGGCTGCTTGAGAAGCAATGATGTTGGAGAAGTCATGATGTCCAGTGAAGTTGTCTGTATGCTGGGAGAGACTTCCCTGTGATTCCGAAGGCCCTCTCAAAGGCCGCGGATCTGATGACAGAGGCTGAAGGTTATGAAAATATGAATCCCATCCATGAGCCATTCTCTGCAGAGACTGGAAACTGGGGGTTAAATACCTTCACCCAGTCCTAAAAAGATACAGAAGGACAGAGTTACAAAATGAAACCACCACATTTTATTTTGTATTATTGTAAAAATACATAAATAACAGATGAAGTCATCAAATTTAAAAAAGGGAGTCTGACCTCCACTTGGTCCTACATGGACCAGATCCAAGCTGATGTGTATTGCATCTGAATGGCAACCTAGAAAAACAGGCATGAGAATTTATTTTGTCAGTTATTTTGAGGTTGATAGAAGCTAAAAAAAATTGTCCCACTGTTTTACAAATACATCAAAATTCAATTTGACTGAATTCTGATTGCTTACTGACTTGAAGACAGTCTTGTGTCTTGAAAGTGTCTACAAAGGTTGCCATAATAACACCATCACTGTGGTTGTGTCTAGGGTTGCAATGGTATGACATTTTCACAGTACGATAATCTTCTCAGAAAATATCACAGTCTCACATATCATGGTATATGGTATTACACAATTATTACTATTAAGTTACAATCACCCTTTAAGGAATGAAAACAGGTTTCTGGTTGGACAAATGCTTTTATTATAATTTCACATTATGTCCTAACAGACAAAAACTTGAAACCATTATTTTTGTTAAAAGTGCTAATACGGTAGACTACAATACCATAGATAAGCAAATATACATGGTATGATAACCACCAAGTTTCATACCGCTGTATAATGTAAAACCAGTATACCGCTGCAACCCTAGTAGTGTCAAGCTACCCGTGAGGATATGACAAAATCACATGTACAGTCGATTTCAATGTCACATTTTGATTGTCTGATATGCTGCGTGTCACAAATGGCAAATTTGTGAGAAATAAACTCACTTTTGCAGATCTTTCAGTACAAAAGTGATTTGTAGACCTGTGTCTTTGACATGCTGCAAAAAAAGCTAAGGCTGCTGATGAGCCTGTGAGTATACAATGATTTAGTCTTCATGGCTCACGGTGAGTTACATTTACACTTCTATGTACTTAAAATAAGAATTTAATATTGGATTTGGTTAGTTACAGGTTGGCAGAATGGTATACCTAATATATACTGTTTGCTTGGAAAGAATGTCTCACCAAAATCTGATTAAACATTGGGCAATTTAAAGTTACATGTCACCAAACAATGCATACATCGCAGGGCAAGACCTTTTAAATGTGCAGTATGTGGTTCTATCTGACAACTAGATGGTGTCAAGAACATAAACAACTATTTTAGGGCTGTCACTTTTTCAAAAAATCCAGTTCTAACGAGTTTGTAGTAGCGTGCTCTTAGTTCAAATTAGTTTGAATACAATCGCACTGCTCCATACCCCGTAACCACACTGGATTCACTTATGGATGGATTCACTTATGGATTGTGAAACCTTTTTTGTAATTTATTTTCTATTCTTATTAAGAGTGGTTGCCACTTGTATATATTTGCCTTCATTCTTTTCTTAGATCTTCTTAGATTCAAGGTTGGCCCTAATTCTAGAAATCTAATCTAGTTAGATAGGTAGCCTTTAGAGAAGGCCAGTTGAGAGCAAACTTCTTTTTCAATGGCACCTTGATTACAAAAACAAGACATGCAAAATTATGGCGGCAAGAGCAGAAAAAAACAAACAGAAAAGAGGTACATTTCTCCAATTTCTCCAGAATCAAAACATTCAGTAGAAATTTTAATTGATTCAATATGAGTTCATCTGAGTCACCTTTGCAACTCAACACGTTTGTTTGGAGCAAAGAAACACAAAGTTCTTTGCCCTAGTTCTGTGCTAATGAGGAACATCTATTACTAGGGATCCCTCATAGTGAGTAGTTAGAGTGATAGTTTGAAATTGCAAAAGAAATGTCAGGTAAAAGGGCAACTTGGATGCAGAAGTGTCGCGAAGCATAAATTCATGTGTGAGCATGAGCTTGGCTGTTCACACCAGAAGACTATCTCTCTGCACCAGTCCACAAGAGATTCTTCTGCCACTTTCTCTCTCTATTTCTGTCTATGTCTCTCTCTCTTTCTCTCTACCTCTGTGTGTGTGTGCTTATCTCTTCCCCTGTGCATCTCTCTCTATCTGGTTTTCAGCCTATGGCTAGGCTAGACAGGAAACTGCTGTCACTTTAGGTATGGACACTTAATTCATTCATAACCAGAAGATACCCTGCAGCTGATGATGTCAACATGGTATTTCTATGATCATTTCACTGAGAGAGAGCCATCCCCCACTGATCAGCCAATCATTGTGGGCAAAGAAGGTAAGTTCATTCATGAAACACGCCAGCTTGTTCATGTAACATCATCCATAGCAATGAGGTCAAACCCACCCTTTCTCTTAGCTTAGGAGTTCTGTCAATTGCTTAATAAAAGCAGAGAGATTGGAGTATAAGGAGACTGTGCACTCCCTCAGTTTACATTGCAGATTTATGAAACGCTAAAAATGCCGGCACACCAACGTAAGGCACCCTGTTAGCCAATCACACACTCAAATTTTGTGTAGCCACACAGCTTTGATATTTACGACGCATCCAACAGACAACGCTTCACATCCAGACAAGCCCAGACCAGCCCAGACAAGACAACGGTTAGACTGGTAAAGCTGGGTATTTATGTTTACAAAAATATAGTTTTTCTGTGGCATTAATGTATTTCAGAACAAATTTTATGACTCCATGTTGTACAGTTTTGACAGTGTCCATAAATATCGAAAGCAAATCACAACACATAGGAACAGAAAGGTAGACTTGGGTAGAGCCCCTCTTCCAGTGCAGTGTCGAGTGTTAAGTTGTTTGAATGAGGCGTTCTCGAATCAAAAATAGATTTTCTCACTGTTAATTATTGTTCTGATCGATGAAACGTAAAAAGGTGGAACTCAACTGCAAGGTCAGTGCAACACCTGGACAGTTTTGACAAACGTCGAGTACATGTGAACTTCTGCACTATCACCCACAGACTACCATTATTGGAGTAGAGTAGCAAACTCAAGCAGGAACAAACAACACTGACAGCACACACTGTAGCCTCCAGAAAGCTGCAAGCAGCAATATTGCAGGCCAAGAAATCAGGCCTTTCCCACAGGCACATTTTGAATGGGCATTGTACTAGTCAATCGAATTTGCATAGCCTCAGCCAAAAGCCTGTATCCCAATCAACAATAATTACACTGTAATAGTTTACACTGTCATACAAAATAACAATAACAATAATAATAATAATTAAAGAAAGTAAACATACAAAAAAGTCCACAATATGATGTGATAATCACATCATCATAGTATCACAGTATCACAGTGAAACATGTCTGCCAGTTAAATGGTAAAATGGTAAATGGACTGCATTTATATAGCGCTTTTCTAGTCTACCGACCACTCAAAGCGCTTTACAATGTATGCCTCACATGCACCCATTCACACACACATTCACACACTGATGGCGGAGGCTGCCATGCAAGGCGCCAACCGGGTCATCAGGAGCAGTAGGGGTTCAGTGTCTTGCTCAAGGACACTTCGACACGCTCTCTGGAGGAGCCGAGGATCGAACCAGGAACCTACCGGTTACTAGACGACCGCTCTACCTCCTGAGCTATGCCACCCCATAACTTCAGGGCTAGAGTTGAAGGTTAAAAAAAAAAGGCTTGAAAGTTAAAAAATCTGAAAAAGATGAAAGGTAAACACACATGAACTCTCTGACTTGCTGTTGAACAACCAGTCCCACGGCTCAAGGCGTCATGAGTTGCATGCAAGCAGGGTCTCAGGCAATTAAAGCAACTACAGTAAAACCCCACCAGCATCATGCTGTTGCCCTGGAAGGCTGCTGTAGCGTTTCTGGAGCTACAGCTTTGATGAATCTAATGCATTCTGCCTTCATCCTCCATAGTTCCCCCCAGCAAAGTTTCTTCTTTTCTGTCCTCTCCCAATTTATCCACTAGCCCTGCTTTGCCAGACACACTGCCTAAGCACACCTTGCTGCCTCTTCCTGTTGTATTTCATCTACAACCATTTTTTCTTCCCTGATTAGGTTGCCTCATTCCTTAGGAGGTTGTCCTCCCCCTAGAACAGATCCCATTACAGGATCTGCACACTCCTGAATAGCATCCTATGTAGTGGCAACCGCTGTCCCCGGTCAGGTCAGGTTAAGTCAAGAAAAATTATCATTGGAGATGTAAAAATGATGGTCAAGAGCCAGGCAGAGTCCAGAGCAGGCAGATTTATTTCTATTCAAGATCTTCAATAGAAACAAACAATGAGTCAATCCCTAGGGAAGACTGACTTCACCCAGAATGCACACCTGTATACTGTTTTGAGGGCCCTCCCAACTCCTGGAGGCCAGCCCTCTCTATTTCTTTATTTGGCTTTCTTTTGGCACCAAAAACAATTGTGTCATCTTTGATTACATCAGAAGCAATGGAATCATGTCTGAGCAAGTCTATTTTTATAACAACACTGATTGTTTTAAACTTCATTTTATAACAACATTGATTGTTTTTAACCATGTTTTGGATCATTGTAAAATATATTGACTTGCTTACAGTGTTGATTGACTTTACTTAGCTTATACAGTGTTGGCAAAAATACCTCCACACCTACTTGGCCAATCAATTATACCAGGTCTCCCTGAGATGATTTCTCTCCAGACCATGCACTTTTAACACTGGTGTCCCTCAGGGCTCTGTCCTGGGGCCCTTGCTGTTCTCCATATATACATTAAACCCCTTGGCCATCAAATCTCCTCTCATGTTTTCTCCTACCATTGCTAAGACAACACTCAACCCCCTGCCAAAAACACAAATCAGCAGGCTTAAAAACATATGTACATGGATGTATGTGCACCAGCTCAAGCTCAGCCTTGATAAATGGAACAACTCTTTATCCTGGGAAAAGACAGCCCTCACAAAGACCTTTCCATCACCATTAAGAACACCACTGTGCTGTCTTCTCAGACAGTCAAAAACCTTGGGGTGATCTTGCACAACAAAGTTTGTTCTGGTTTGAGCTAAGCTAATCCTAATAAAAGGTAGGTGTACACAGGCAGGCATTCCTAAAGAAACACATTTCCTTGAGATGTTTTCATCTATCATCAGTTTGTCCATTCAGAGTTGGATGCAATATTTTAGGGGATGCACGACTGCATTTTTCTTGGTTGATTCTGACTGCCTATTTTTTTTTAAAGCCTGACCAGCCAATACAGATTTTCTTTAGTTTAATATAATTAACAGCCTGCAAATAAATAAATAAATAAATGTCCCTGTTCAATAAACATGATATGCATTAATGATATGCATATAAAACACTCCAAATAAAAACAAAATAATGTGCAGCAAGTTACGTAACTTTACGATTTTTTTCTACTTCTCAGAATAAAAATTAAGTGCATCAGGTTACAGAACTTATGACATTTTTTTTTTCTATTACGCAGAATTCCCACACAGCACGGCTCAATGTCCAACTGTGAGTAGGTGCAGCCTTACTGCCAGCAGCGGTGACTGTCTGGGAGAGGTTGCAGTGGAGGAGAAACCCGATTATTGAAGAATGCATGTGTATGGGGATTTTCATTAATAGCAGTGAGATAACATAATCCTGTTACTCAATAATTAGGTTTCTTGTCTGCATGTTAATGCA
Source organism: Neoniphon sammara (assembly GCA_900302535.1). Classification (NCBI taxonomy): domain Eukaryota; kingdom Metazoa; phylum Chordata; class Actinopteri; order Holocentriformes; family Holocentridae; genus Neoniphon; species Neoniphon sammara. Next base: position 43,429 of record OMKZ01054571.1, read on the forward strand.
CTAATGTTCTTGCTAATTAGCGCAGCTGCAGTGCAAGAGTCGGCCAGACTGGCTAATACAACCTGCTTTATAGTCGGGCAGACCTGCTGGTTCCGGTTTGAGGCGATCTGCCGTGTAATTGTCAAGTTCAGTGCACCCCTACAATAAATGCTTACTGCAGTGTTTGGGCAGTGCACCAGAGGAACCGATCAGTACACACAGAGCAGACATACTATGTACTGCACCGTCCAGCATTATCCTGTCAAATTCACTTCTGCTCTTTCCTTTTTGTATTTTGTTAAATTGATCTTGATTCTATAGGTTACATTGATCTTAAACGCAGCGAACCAGTCATAAATGCTCACGCCCCACTGATCATCACAATTATCCTGTCTAGCCGCTCCTTTCCAGATCATAGACACTGAGTAAATAGTAGCGGGCTGGCAGTTGTAGAAAAATCACATTATTCGGAAACACTGCATTTTGTCGATTTCTTTCAAATTTCGTCAGCCTATCTGTAATAATTGAATGACATTTTGGGTACTAGTCATGAACAGTATCTCACAATTTCTTACAAAATAGCTAAAAAAGCAAGCACAATTTTAAAAATAGGTGCTGGCACTAAATGCCATTTGTACCTGGCGTTAAAAGTGTCCACTGCCACCCAGATCTTGAATGGAAAAAAACAATCGTGTGAGCCTGTAAGAGAGAAATAAACATTACTAAACATATGAACACTGCCCCTATGAAATCTGTTTGACCGGAACTACATTTTGGAATCTGTAAAATAAATAAGAAATAAACAGTCATATGCATATTCATTAACAACTAACAGAATACACTAAAATTACAAAACAGTGGTTAAGGCCTCTAGCCCCTTTCACACATGCAGTCTGTTCTGTTAGTTTGCTGGCATAGGACTTATGCATAAGTGGCAGACTGTGTTGCATTTGTTTTTATGTCTCAAATAGTAACACTACCAGCAATTTTCCATAACTACCATTATCTATGAACATGTTTTAACTGTAGTGACATGCACCTGCTGTTCCTTGTAATAACAAACATGGACTGATGAGCCTTGGTAAAGACCACACACAGGAGGGGAAGACAAACTACACCAACACTATATACCAAAGTATTTTGAAAAAGGACTGGAAAAAGTGTTGAATTGGATAGATGTGGAAATAAGGGAGCTCCTCAGCATCCATGCAGATGAAAAGACTCCAGTACACACGACAAAACTTCTGTGAAATTCCGGAAAATTACCACAGAGGAATTAAAAGGTACTGCCAGTGTAAATGGTTGCATTAAAATATAACAGCGCAAACTTGGAATGTTAAATCTGGTATTTTTGCAGAATTCATGAGTGAAAAGGGCTTCTGATCCACATATGCCACACCTGTCCTGGACTAAGGTTCTATCCTGAATGAACCTTCTTGCATGTCTTTCTACTGTTTTTATTTTCCAAGTGTCTGAATTTATGCTTAGCATGTCAACTAAACTGATTTCATTGCATGCAGACCTAAAGTGACCAGTATATCAAGCTAACATCACTACTTGTGAGCTCACCACCTGCAAGACAAAGGGTTCGGGTGCAATGCCTGATGAGGGAGCATGGGGCACAGATGGAGCAAATTTAGGTGTTGTGGACATTGGCTGTGGAAACTTGCTTTAAAATGAGCCAGGTAGGTATGGGAATACCTTGTTTGTGCTGTGCTGCTTAATACCATACAGAAGTCCCATATATGAAATATTAACACCTGTGAATGATCTTTACTTGCTGTCCAGTTTCCATACGGGATATGGGAAAAACAGCAAAAGGCAGGGAAAAAGAGGAAAGACTGAATATATAAATCCATTTCATAAACAAATCCTGGCTTCCAGTACAAACGTGTACTGTGTCAAACTCTGTCAGTGAGGATTAGCAAGCATATTTTAGGATGCCTGGAATCTTGGCAAAGTAAAACTACTATTAACATTTATTGCAAGGAGAACATAGGTTATTTTCCATGGGGGCCAGTGGGATAAGAGACAGCACTATGGTGCTGAGAAAAAAACCCCCAGAAGAAATAATAATAAATAAATAAATAAATAAATAAAAACAGGCATCAGGCTCATCTTGGCTCAACATAATTGCCTGCACAGCAAGACATGACTTGGTTAGTCTATATGTGGTTTATCATGTAATTTCATTTTAATTGTTTTAAAGAAAAAAGTGAGTGCTTTTTTTCCCCCCAAGAACCAACTCGCTTGTTTTGGGCTTATTTTGACAGCCACGGTAGTTTGTTTCTTTCACCACATCTGGTTGCAGAGTTAACAACCTAGATGTGGGAGGACTTTGGAGATACTACAGAGGATGTCTTTCAGACAGCATCAAAGGTTTCTGGAAAACCATTTGCTGACTCAGAGGTTACAGTTGCAGTTGGCAGTTAGCAGATGCTTTTATCCAAAACGACGTACACGAGATTTTAATACAACACAAGCAAGGTACTAGTTGGAGACGACGACGAGAATAAGTGCTACAGTGCTACAGAGGTGTAAGGGAGGACATCGTCCAGACTGTTCTCAACATCCTGGGCAGGGAAACCTCACGTTAAATGCAAACACTGTCAGAAGGTAGAAGGAGCACTTTGAGGAACATTTAAACCTGACAGACACACCCTTTAGACAGGGAGCAGAACTGGGGGCTCAGTTTTGGGGTCAAAGCCTCATCTCCTTGGCAGAGGTCAGTGGGGTAGTCAGTAAACTCCACAGCAGCAAGGCCCTGGAGATGGACAAGATTCATCCTGAAATGCTGGTTTCATTAACATGTCTCTTGCATGATGTGTGGAAACAGTGCCCTTGGATTAACAGTCAGGAGCGATGGTCCTCATTTATACAAAGGGGAATAGGAGAATGTATTCCAATTATCATGGAATCACACAGCTCAACTTCTTGGTAAATCTTATGCCATGATGCTGGAAAGGAGTCAGCTGACCAACATTAACCTCAGGAGCGGCGGTCTGGTTCAGCTGTACCAGTTGTCAAACAGTGGACCAGCTTTTTGTGCTTGGACCCCTTCTCTTCTCAATATACACTACCTCACTTGGTGCAGTCCTCCGCTCACATGGCTTCTCATACCATTCATATGCTGATGATACCCAGCTCCTCCTATCATTCCCGCCAGACAACCACACAGTCTCGGCATAGATATCGGCATGCCTCTCCAACATCTTGGCATGGATGAAGGACCACCATCTTCAGCTTAATTTGTCAAAGAGTGAGCTCCTTGTCATCCCAGCCAATCCCCCTATACAACAACAAATCAGTATCCAGCTCAATTCCACTCAGCTCATCCTCACAAAGTCTGCCAGAAACTTGGGTGTCATCACTGATGACCAGCTAACCTTTAAGGACCATGTGGCTTCTGTTACTCATTCATGCCGTTTTGCCCTGTACAACATCTGGAGGATCAGACCCTACTTGTCTGAACATTCAGCACAACTCCTTGTACAGGCTCTTGTAATATCACGCCTTGACTACTGCAACTCCTTACTGGCAGGGCTCCCGGCATGTGCACTCAAACCTCTGCAGATGACCCAGAATGCAGCGGCGCATCTGGTCTTCAACTGGCCCAAAATAGCACATCACTCCGCTGTTCATATCCCTCCACTGGCTCCCAGTGGCTGCCCGCATCATGTTCAAGTCCTTGATGCTCGCCTACAAAGCAGCTACTAAAATGGCTTCAACCTACCTTGAATTCCCTCATTCAGGTCTACGCCCCCTCCCGCTCACTACGGTCTGAGTGGCACCTGATGCTGCCGCCACAACAAAGCCCTAAGTCTCTAGCCAGACTCTTCTCTTCTGTGGTTCCTCGGTGGTGAAATGAGTCACCAAACTCCATTCGATCCGCAGAGTCCATCTCTATCTTTAAGAAAAGACCAAGACCAAGCTTTATAGTGAACACCTTCTCACATGACGGACTATGTAATCTGAACAAAAACTTAATTAAAAAATAATTTTTTTTTTAAAATTCTATTCATCTATGCACTCTATGCATTGACTCGTAGCACTGTCTCACAGCAGCCATGTCCTGCTGAACCAGAGCTTAGCTTTGTAGCACTTACTCTCGTCATTGTCTCTGAATGGTATCTTGCTTGTGTTCTATTAAAATCTCATGTGTACGTCGCTTTGGATAAAAGCGTCTGCTAAATGCCAACTGTAACTGTAACTGTTATGCTCTCACAGAGGACTGATGGGTCATGGGAATCTGCTAATCCTGTCTATATGTGCTTTGTGGATTTGGAAAAGGCTTATGGCCATGTTCCTTGCCACTCTTGTTTGTGATATTCATGGACAAGATATCACAGCACAGTCAATGTCTGGAGAGTATCCAGTTCAGTGACATTAGGATTGCATCCCTGCTTTATGTTGATGATGTCATACTTCTGGCTGCCTTGGACCAATATCTGCATTGTACATTGTATAGTCTGCAGCTTAGTGGGAACAGTTGGAGGAAGATCAGCACTTCCAGGTCTGAGGCATTGATTCCCTCCTGGAAAAAGGTAGCTTTCTCCTCTGGGTTTTACTCACAATTGAGGGTGAGAAGCATTCAGAGATTGACTGATTAGTAGCATCAGCTGCATCAGTGAAAACAAAAGCAGAGTCCTTTAAGCCACTGGAAGTCACTATCTGTGACTCCCACAAATGGGATAAGAAGTTCTCCAATATAATCAAGAGGGTGCAACGAGGGATGTTCTTGCAGTGTTAACTGGAAGCTCAATGTGCCAACAAATGCTAGTCCAATTCTACGGATTCTGCAATCAAAGCATCCTCAAATCATCCATCCCAATCTAGGGTTGTGCTGCCATTGCAGGGCAAGACTGTCTATTTAAGTGGCTGATGTGGTAGTCATCCAACTGCCTTACATCAAGGACGCACATCCTTCCAGACCAAGAAAATGGGCAACTACCGGTTTGGAAACTACCCTCTGGACTATAAAGTTGTAAAAATAATCTGGGGAAAAAAGTGTAAGCACTGCTTTAAGACAGTGCAAGCACTGGGGTAACAGACAATATTTTCCACTGTGACATGACACTGATCGCAATGTTGAAGCAATACACTGCAGTGTGTGTACTGCAGAGCACTCAAGTGCTAGCACAGTTCTAGCTTGTGCTAGTGTTGGATACAGTGCAGGTGTAGAATAATGGGGTGTGTTTCAATTTCTAACACCTGGTGTGATAACACAAAGACACTGTTTTGGTCTCCTCTTGAGCTGTTATACCTAATTTTGTAATGATTTAATTGTATTCAATTTAAATATGCTATGGTTGCTTTGCTATTGATTCCTCCTTTGGCAGCATGAGTCCATTAAATTATACTGTATGCTACTTGACAAGTTATTTCTTTTTTTGTTCAGCAGCATATCAGCAGTAGCGGCTTGTGGCAGCAGTTTGGTTTCTTGGGCTGGCCTGTGATCTTACAGTTTGAATGCATATCTGCTGTGCTTTAATTGATCTGTCTAATGAGAAAAGCTAGTGAGGTTAGCATGAATAAGACATTGTAAAGAAGCAGTTGCTCAAGAATGTTATACTGACTTCATTGCCCACAAACAAGAATGTTAAGCAAATGTTTAACATTAAAATCTGTATTTTGAAAGGACAATGTGGCTCAATGTGGCGATGTGGCCACAATGTGGAGATTATCATCATTCTTCCTAACTTCAAAGATATGTCATGTACAACTGTAGCTGAAAACTAAAATTAATTTGAAAATATACAAAAAGCAGTACATTTAAAGAACGCTACTTTTAACCAGGATTTGCTGAATTGGTTCGGTTTTTCATATGAATAACATCTAATTTCACAGTGATAGCAATTAAAGGGCTAGATTACCAATATAATTTCTCAAAGTATGTTGCAAATTATGGATGACACGTTTTACAAGAAGTTTATTTTCTCTGATCCATTTTATACAACAGAATCATCACTACACAGAAAATAAGTTAAAATCTAGTCAAACCTTGCATTTACTAAAACATCAGCATTACAGGTTACATATAAGTGGTCCAGAGTGAAGATTTAACTTGAAGATTTAACTGAATAACTACTACTACATGATATCTCCATTGTAAGACTTCAACAATATACACTTGAATTATACAAGATGGTGTGTCACATTTTTATCTACCTGTTGTCATCATTAATTACACTTTAAAACCTTGTGGTCAGACATCTAGTGATACCTTCAAACGTATGCACTGAAGTATTCATCACAGAAGGGCTGTAACTCTCCTGGTGCCAGTGAACAAGTGAAGATTCAACGTTCAGACTGCATAGAGCAAAAGATCTGTTGGGAGTCCAGCTCTGTTTTAACAGACTGTGTAAACAGACAAATAAATAAACATACAAATGTAACTGTTAGGTTGCATACTTCTTAACATGCAAACAAGAAAACAAACAGGTGATTATCAAGGTATTTCTGTGGGGGGGGGATCATGGAGACATCACTGTCATCCTAATCTTTCTTATCTAATTTCTTTTTTTTTTTTTAACTACAGTTACGTAGCTTTTTACATATTTCATGTAGCCTAACAGGCAAAAGCTTCAGTTTTAACATCCTATTAACCTTAGTGAGACTAAAGTATGTAAATTACCAACGATCTATAATGAAAATATTGTAAGTCAGTGGTATACACTATTGACAGTGTTGCTGGAAAATTGAATTTAATGGTCAAGCTACATTTTCACAGAGTTCAAGCAGAACAACACATGAAAGAACATAAAAATAAATTCCCACTATAGCCTGCTGCAGTAATTAGGCTAATTTGCACATTAAATCCAGGCGTCTGTCTCTGCTTTATCCCATACCAGATGACGGGCAGCCAGAACTGTAGCTGGCTGGCAGAACTGTGGCTAACAGCGGCAGCATCGTTAGCACAGCGCAGGGCTCTTTGTCGGCTACCTGGCTGGTTAGTTTTAGCTGACTAAATAGCTAGCTTCGGAGCTACAGAAGCCAAGTGCATATCTGTTTGCACTAGCATGCAAGTTAAAATACTAGAACTGTACTTACCGAAAAAAAATGGGGCGCTGACTTCTCAGGCAGTCTACAGTCTAACACACAGCAAGCCATATTATTTACAGTCTGATACTGGCGTAAAAATTCATCAAAAGCATCAGGAAAACAAGCTTGTCTAGAGGTCAAGTCCATTGGTTGGATTAACCGAAGTGTCACAGCCAGCAGCCAATCTGGCAGTGACTTCACCCACCTGTCACTCAAAGCGGACACATCCCTATTTATGCATAACTTAAAGCCTTAGCATAAACTAAACGGGTGACTTATATGAAAATTTACCCCACGTACAGTAGTCACAATGGGGGAAATGAGCTATTGACACCGTTGAAAACCGTTCTTTGTACTAGGCTGTGAACATGTTTATCTGCTGGAAAGTTGGGCATTTTAACATGGGGGTCCATGGAGATTGACTCGCTTTTGGAGCCAGCCTCAAATGGCCATGTGAGGGACTGCAGTTCTTGGCACTTGTGCTTTGGCTTCCTTTTTCAACCCCAAAGGCTGCCGCTTGGGCATGATGTATTGTTTTGGTAAGATAAAGGAGATTAGGATAATAAGCCTACTGGTTTCTTCAGATTTCACACAGAAGCAAAAAAAATGCCTAAAATATTACAATGTTTTTTGATAAATACTGAGATAATTACTGATATCAACTGTTATGAAAAATTTTATCATGATAACATTTTTGGCCGTATTGCCCAGTCCTAGGTGTAATATCACAAACCTCATAGTTCAGTTTGTATCACAGTTTTTCTCTTCTCTGTTCTGCTAGCCTTGGCTGCTTTTTTTTTTTTTAAGATGAATGTTTTGGCATTGATGTTTTATTCAACAGTGACAGTTGAGATAGACAGGAAAGACAGAGAGAGTAGGGATGCGAATTGATAAGATTTTATTGATACCAATGCTATTATTAATTCTGCTTAATGGTCCAATTCTTTATCGAGTCCCTTATTGAGACCCTTATTCCCGATCAATTTTCTGAACAGGTTTTCAGCGTCACTGAAACTGTTTATTATCTGTTACTATCTGTTTATCTGAGTCTGTACACAGTGTAGAAAGTACAGGTCAGTGCCTTCAGTGTGGGCCATGGCAGGATCAGCAACCTTGGTCCGAAATTAACACATGCCAAGCGCCAAATGCGGGTAGATTTTTCATTTGCCGTGTAAGTTTCAGAAGCCACCCAACACTTTGGCAGGTGACTTTTTTTTTTTTTTTTTTGCAACAAAATACAGCAAATGAACTTGGTGGCTTGAACAGCTCGCACAAGAGCGAGAGAACGAGAGTGGAAGCTGGGAGCACACAGATGCAAGTCCTGTTATCAAGACGACTGAGGCTATGTCCACACTAATCTGAATTTTTGAGCGTTTTCGTGCCAAAAGCGTTTTGAGAATGTTATCCACTTGAAAATGCTGAAAATGCTTAAATTTATTTAAAAGACTTGCGCAGCAGGCTAAATCTGGGGCAGGAATGTCACAAGTTTATGTTAATAAGTGATATCAACAACAGTTCTCAGTTGGTAAGCATCTATATCCATTATTACATAACTGGACATACAGTCAACGCAATGTTAGAGCTTTAAAATATCAACACAGGAGTGGGACTGGATCGGGTTTCTCACCAGTGTATTGAACTGTGGCACCACAACTTAATTCCTACTTTCACCTTGATCAGAAATTGTTTTTTGGCCGTTATTGTTGTTATGATCATTATAGTGGTCTCTACCGTCTTTACTGCATCCTCTCCTCCCACTCCTCCCGGCTGACACACACACACACACACACACACACAGACCTGTTCCAATGCAAAGTTGGGTATAATAAATGTCACAAAATCCACCATTTTCCCGCTAACGCTAACCCCAGCATTTTCAATTATAGTATACTCTTGGGAGGGCGTTTTTGAAAAGCTCAGTTTTCAGTGGACAAAAACAATCTGTATGATAAATGCATGCATGTATGTATGTATGTATGATACACAACACAAAAGGGCTGTGTATAGGTTATACATTTTATTTTTTTGTCTGGTAAAAAAAAGTTTGGCAGGTAAAATTTTTCAGGTAGAATTTTCTACCACACATTTGGTTCGTGAGCTAAAAAGTTAATTTCGGACCCTGCCAGCAACTACACACAACCTCAGTGTGTGACCACCATGTCTGCCTAATAAATTTATTCTTATGTTTTTATTTATTTATCTGCAAAGCATAAAATAAGCATTATATAAGAAAAATACATAATTAAAAACAATGTATTATGTATACATAAATATACATACATACAAGGGCACATACACACAAATA
>OMKZ01054571.1:52773-66070 GCA_900302535.1 Neoniphon sammara
AAATACACAACTGTAAATAAAATTTTTTTTTAGATAAATAATAACAGTAATCATACAATTAATATATTAATATATTAAAGTGTGTTTAATACATTAACAGGAAACACTGGTCCTGCAATGCACAACTGCCGGCATCGATGAAAAGGAACTGATAAGCTCGGAGGCATACGATTCCGACGGAATGGACAATTTGGAACCGGTTCTCAACTGGAACCCGTCCTCGATTCCCATCCCTAGGAGAGATAGGGAATGACATGCAGCAAAGGGCCCTTTTCCCTATTCCATGGTATTAATACGTGGTACGTGCTCTACATGGTGATCCACCAGGGCGCCCCTGCCTTGGCTGCTTTTGCAATCCAAGCAACAGCACACTTAGTTTGTGACCCTACTATGGATGCGTTCATTTTGCACTTCAGAGTAAAACAAGCACACATCTCTCATATCTATTTTTTCACCGTAACTCTGCATTGAGATTCAGGAAATTCATACTTAAAGAAAAAATAATTCTTTGAGTGTGATAGTTAAATTTTGCACAGACATCTGCAGTTCACATGCATACCGAACCGTAGGGGGTGATCCACATGGACCATGGATGTTAAGTTATGTTACACTACTACCCAAGAACTTTCTGAGCACTACATTTCATGGAAATCAAAATGTCCTGTTGCTTAACAAATAAAACAAGTGGCAATAGACTGAAATGTTTAGTTGAATGGTTGTATTTCTTGTAATTCAACCGAAACTGTACTGTTTTGATTGTTTTAAACATATTTTTTAAATATTCTGTTTGTTTGAACAGTGAATTATGAATAATCCATTCTTACTGTAAATCAGAATGTATGTTCAACTCAAAATCAAAACCTCCTTGGTGAAAGTAATATAAGTGCAGTAAAAGTGAATTAATTAATTCATTCAAGGGCAACAAAGCTAGCCGTCCTAACCTAACACCACCACATGCCAACCAAATAGTCACACTGGTTGGAGCAGGTATTAAGTGTGAGTATGATGTCAGTACCAAAGCCAGTGAAAACAGACTGTAATGAGACAGCACAGCATATTGCTTGTCTGCTCAAAATGCTTGTTTAGGCTACATTGACAGCCATAGGGCACATGTTGCCCCAAAACCAGCACTGTGTACTCTTTTTTTTCTCCTATTGACATGTTTATAACTTTATTCTTCTCTGAAAATAAACAATTTTAATACTACAAGTGGTAACAAGTAACAAATGGGCACAAAGTGAAACCACTGATCTAGTCCTCTTATAACCTTGTAATCACCCTGGATAGTCATAGCACCCGCAGAATCAATCATTCAGGGGAATTAGTAGTATGGCAACTTCATAACAAGATGAACTGCCCAAAACCACAAAATATTGTTGATGTCGCCCAAATCCTACTAAAGATAGGTTACATTAAACCTCTAACCTTTTTCCCCTGGTGGATAGCACTTTTAATCAATTATTTTGGAGCGTGCCGTGCAGAATTTGATACTTACACAAATTACACATTATTTTAAACCAGGGCTACCACATTCCTGGGACTTGATGAGACAGTCGGTTGCTCCATATAGCACCAAGACTGTCCGTGAAAAACTTAACATTTTGTTCCGAAAATAACTTGGGAAGGAATGCATATTTTGAAATCATCCCGCGCTGTAATTTTTGACCCTATAGGGTCGATAAACGCTGTGATAGCTGGCTGCCTGTAAGCAGTATGGTGCATTTGATGGTGTTATTGTGAGCTAACTTTAGCCAGATGAACCGACCTACCTAGTGAGTGGAGCGCACACAAACACGAAACGGTGGTTCGCCACAGGCTCACCAAGAACGTAGAGATCCAATGCGGTGTTGTGGTTTATGACACCGGCAACCTATAAGGTAATCTAACATCGACGGTGGTTAATGTCGTTCAATAAGCTAACTAGCACAGCTAGCACACATCTAGCTAGCACTGGAAAGTAATGGCTTCTCACCAACGAGAGTGCAACTAGACCCTTACCAGATAGCGCTCTGAGCTGCCCTTGCGTGGTTCACAGTAAATCCAGGCATCCCTTGTGGTCCGTCAGATACACAGCCTGTGCTATAATCACTTCAGTGACTTCTTTCATAGCCACGCAACCCCAGTTTCTTTGCTAAGCAGTATGAGCAGTGCACAAACGAAGCGATAGTTCTTACTTCCGACTACTTCCGTCTTGACTGCAATACCGTTAGGCAGACTGGACTGCCTCCTTTTGTCTGGGACTCGGTGCAAGTGTCACACTTAGACCAATATCGTTTTTTTCTCTGAGAGGCTTAGGATCCTTGCAAAACAGCGTAATATCTCGGTAAACTACGGATATACTGCCGTGACATCCATATCATTCTCCCTGATACTTGTCTTTGCACATTTTCAGACAATGTGCCTGAATTTTTACGTGCATTACACAATTGCACAATTACAACCAATAACAAGGTACCGGAACCTTTAAAGAGCCCGCCCCTCCACGTTCTATGGCTGTCCATGCCTCTTTGACTCATACCACGACTCCTTCCGGGCGACTACGCGAGGGTTGCCTGTGCTGCTGCTGCTGCTGCTGCTGCTGCTCCTCTGTTTGGTGCTACGGTCGCGAGGCAGTGCTGCTTGCAGTGGCAGACGCAGCGCTGGATCAGTGAAGTCCTAAGTAGGAGTGGTGCTTTAGTGCTGCCATGCGCTGTTTTAAGACCAGTTGGTTGATGATGCAAAGAAATGATGAAAACTTACTCAGGAAGTCCATCATGTATACTCACTTGGTTCCTGCTCTAGATGTTCCCTGGTTGGTTCTTAAGGGTTAATGATTTGCACAACCGACCATTTTGGGAGCAAGAAGCAGGCTACAAGATGGCGCCATCTTTTATCCATGTGCGCAGAGGGGGCCCTATATTACTATGGGAAAAATACCCACAATTGTAGGAAATGTATGAATATATATTAAAAAAAATCTCTTTACATATTGGATGGTTTGGGATGTTATGTGTTTGTCTGAAGGATTAGGCTGTTACTTTAGATTTTTTAACTGGCCCATTCCTTTATGTATCTGATTTACTCAATTTCCTTCAAAATTTAAAGTATAGTGGTTATTTGTTCAAAGCTTTTAAGACAAAATTGTGCAAATTAAACAAAAAGGCCAAGTCACAGTGAAGGAACCTCGCACATTTCAACCAGTTATCAAGAGTGAGGGAAAAACACTGAGGCAAAAGAACAAATGTTGCACTGGCTATGTTGTGGGGAGTCTCAAGGGAGTAAACCAGTTCACACTGTGCAGACATCAGACAGGTCCATCTGACACCCCACTCATGCTCTTGCCTGTAAATGTCCAATTTGTCCATAAATGTTGCTTTCCATATGTATTGCTATGTGTTCAATCCAAGCTGCCTTTACATGGCATTTTTTTCTTATCTGTAGTCATGTCAGAGCTCTGGACCCAAGGACTAAAATCAAGATCCGCTCTATTAGCTGCACAATGGACCAGCCTTTCACCCTATGAAAAGGCCATGACACTTGTTATCACACATGAGGTGGCTACTATATGCTTTCATACATTATAGCTGCAGTAGCCTGATGCATAGAAAAGTAAGCTTATGATCAAGAGGTTGTTGGTTCAAATCCCAAGATCAGCTGAAAGGTTTTTAGTTGGGGAAACAGAAGAAACACACTTTCACCTTCCCCCCTTTTATCATGCAGTGCTGTCCTTGAGCCACACAAATACCCCTCAAACTGTGGCTGCACTGGGCAGTTCCCAGATATGAGTGTGTATGTAACCCTCCCACATTGTGCAGCTATTCCTGCATGTTGTTAAAAAAGGAATAAGAAGACAACTACTGCTGCAGTTGTCTTGTCTCTTTGTACAGGAGTCCAAATGTAACAACCAGTTACTATGAGTAACTGTAAGAAGAGGTCTCATGTGGTCAAAGCAACTTCAAGTCCAGGTTTCCCCTGCATTTACACCTTTAAGGATGCAGACAAGACTAGACTGTTTCAGAAGTGGGACTGAGTAGAGAAGAAGAGCCCAAATTTTAATGTGATTTGGGGAAGAGAGCTCTTTTTTTTCTTTGGCAGAAGTTGGTACTCAACTCTGCTTCACACTGTCACATGGGCCTTTGAGCCTGTCATGGTACTGCAAGTAAATTATGTGGTCTTGACACAAACTGAACACTCTTGCACAGTTTGTCACTTAAGTACTGAGATCTGTACTGTACTGTACTGTCTCTGGATGTGGAACACTGAGGGTGATTATTTTTGAGTCTCAAAGGCAGGTTGCCAATCAGCTGAGTCATCCAGTAGACTACCTAATAGCCCTCCATATCATATGAAGCTTGGATGATCCCTTACTCACTTGGCACCATAGTGGTGCCATAGCACTGTAACCTAGCAATGGTACTCAGAGTGCACATCAGAATTAGTGTGTGGTACAAGATTTTCCTAATCTCTTCCTTTCTTTGGAACTTTCTAGTTAAGTGGCTCGATCCTTAAATCCGTGACACAGTAAGCTGATGGTCGACCGCCGAGCTGTCAACCATCAGAGGTGTGTTGTGCAACATCTGTCGGCAGCTTTTCGGTCATTTGAGCATGTTGAATTGCTGGGAGATCCCGTCGGTGAGAGAGATCACTCTGATTGGCTGTTTAGCTTAGCGAATTTGTGCTAAAGAAGAGCAATGGAAGTAACGAAAGCGAGCAAATGACCAAGTCAAGAGGGCATGCACAGAGAGATCTGTTAATTTTTCATCTTCATCCCATCAGAACTTTCCAAAAATGCTGATATATGTAAGTAGCTATGGAACCATCTGTGGTGAGTGAGAGTAATGTCCAAATGGTAAGCAAACGCTGCTTTGTTTACGGTTTGTATATCTACATTCTCAGGTCTTCCGGTTTCCCTTTTTGAATGATGAATACAGACTACTGCCACCTGTGGGTATGGAGAATTATTTCCTCTCACGCATGCGCAGAACGTACGTGATAGTTGGCTGTTGGCTGTTGTCTTTGCTGTGTGTTCAAGTGCAACTTTTGCCCTGACACCAAGCCCGACAGCGGTGACATGAGGCAATGCAACAGTCAGTCTTCGTCGCCGCTGTCGGTTTGGTGTGTCCCAGGCTTTACACTTTGTCCTAACCACATCTTTAGATCTGGGCACCTTGTCACAACAGCTGATGCTGTCTATACTGCAAATGTCTGTGCATCAAGTCAAAAAATAAACTGTGGGTTGATTTCTATGACTTTGGCAACTGCAAAATAGGTGAGTGGTAGCAGAATAGACAGTGTGTCAAAAAGTAGACACTGGGCGTCCCTTGATGCCCATTGTCACACACTATACTTTCAACTGGTCCAGACACCCTCACTGATTATAATGGGAGTGTTTGTTTTTGTCCACTGACGCTTGCTCACTACGTTTGCTGTTAGAACAAGGTGTTATAATGTCTAGTGACTGGATGTTCAGTTTTGGATTGGCCGAATTGTTTCAGTTTGTCTCTGATGTTGAGTTGCAGAGCAGCGTCCATTTGAATTATGCGAACTTAGCACAGTTTCTGGAACTAGTGGAGCAGGCCAACCACCATCCTCTTCAGATCCATTGGCTATGCAGGGGTGACAATAAAATGGGAATGGTAAAACCATTTTCTAGTAGCTGACAATTTTTGATGAACTGCTTGTACACACTGCAAAAACCTAGTAATGGGTTGCCCTATTCTGATTGACTGTGAGCAGCAAAAGAAGAAAAAAGGCCATGTATTTACACACATTATATATTTTTCACTGTGTTGGTATTGCTTTTCGCAATGTTGAATTGTTTTATGAGCTAACTTAGCTAATTGGCAAGAGCTAATTAGGTACAATTAATGGCAATTTAAAAAATCAATTAAATTACCATTGACCCCGGCAGTGGATGCAACTGTTCCCCAAGTATTGGTTTTTAGATGTTTATTGTGGAACCAGGAAACGTTTATGGCCGATGACCACAAAAACTCATTTTTAAGGACAACATAAAAGGCCAGTGCTTGCCCTGTGTGACAACCATTTGTGGACCAATTGCTGAAGGGGCGGGGTTCCGCAACCTCGAAAAAGTAGCAAGAAAGTTTGCTCTTGGGTCCGTCATGATTCCTTTGCCTGAAACTTGAACCACAGCAGTGCTTTGGGTCTTTGCAACATTGAAAGACATTGCAACAGTTACTTTGTTAGAAGTCTGTGGGCACTTCAACAATAACAATGGATTGGCAATTACTTTTTTTGCCCCAAAATTTTCAAGTAAAAGTGGGTGATTGAACTACACAGGTCTTGCCATTAACATGGCTACAGAACTGAAGCACGTAAGTCAGAGAATGTCTACTACAAGATAATTACATGTGGTTCTATGAGTAATTCCTAAAGAAGTACTTTCTAAAGAAGTACTGGTGTCATTGTGCAAGAAAGTTGCACAACTGCAGACAAATAACATTTGATCAAAAGTGAGAGTAGATTTTGATGGTAGTATGGATGCACTATATATTGGAAAAGAGACTGATCATATATGCCCAAGAACAGTTATGATGAAAAACAGGAGTGCATGTTACAGTGGCTACAGGTGTGGTTAGGCAGGGATGTTGTGGAAGGCAACACTGCAAATGCACAGTGTGAAGTTATGCTGGATTCCTAAATATGTCAATGATCCACAAGAAAATATAGGGGAAGCTAAAAGGTACCTAATTCAATTGCTCAGGACCTGAGAACCCAACCAACATGAAGGAACTATTAGTTGTGATTTTGTCCCCAAACATTTCTGATACTACCTGAAGAGTGGAGGTTTTTACAATGAGCAGATCACTCCTCAATGTGTTGGCTCAGTAACTTAAAACATGTTTTAAATTGCCACTCCAGTTTCCGATTGACCTTGTTCACTGTCCGGGTAGACTACATAGTGATGTAGGCGGTATATCACAAAGCCATTCACAGAGTTCAGAGTGAATTGATCTGGAGTGTGACACAGTAACATCACTGCAACCGCAGATCAGTCATTAGAGGTCACTTTTGTTCCCAAGCTTCAGCAAACAGGGCCTATCTCCTGAATGCATAAACTAAGTACTTTGTGACCTCTCAATCAAAGAATTGCATGGAGCTGGATACAAGTGAGCCAACTTCTGAACTGCAGTCTAATTGAATTGCTCAGTCTAACCGAAGGCCATTTGGGTAAGTGCTCAGGGGTTAACATTTAAGAAATGGACTTTTACCCCTGAGATGCTAAGGCTGTGACTGGCCAACCTCACTGAACTGATATAGGAGATATTAACCTATATGCACAATGGCAAAACCATTTGCCATTTACAAGTGGAGAAACAGGAATTATTTGTTTGTTTTTTTACCATTTGAGCTGGCAGAAAAACATGATGCCAGTATAGGAAACGTGGCATACACTGCATGCAAAGTTAAATTACCCCCCACAATGCCCTTGACAAGTACTGTCAAAGGTCACCCATTTTAAGATATGTATGAATTAAGTATGCATGCCTTTCAGAGGTGGGTTCAATCATCTAAACTTCCATGGTTCCTCAAGGATATTTAGAAAACAGTCAGATGCGCTATATGGTGCATTCTGGTGGCTCACCTGGTAGGGCGAGTGCTACATACCGATGAGGCTGGTCCTTGTCACAGCATTCGATTCCAGCCTGGGCCCTTTGCTGTGTGTCATCTCCCATCTCTGCCCTGGCTTTTCTGTCTCTCTCCAAAGTAACTGTCCAATAAACCATAAATGACAAAAAAATAAATAAGTAAAAAAAATAAATAAATAAACAAAAGATGCCAGGTATGAATGAGAACAATGTAGCAAATACTATAATGCAACACACTCAAGCCATACCCTGAGGTGATGGGCACCATCACAATGCAACAACACAAGTCATAAACCAGATTCTTGTGTTTGCAATTGTTAATGACACTGTAGTGTTTAGGCATGCAGGATCAGGCACTGAAAAGGGAACTGCTGTTCATGCAAACCATACAAGCTTACTTCTTAAGTAAAAAAAAACTGGAAGAGATAGAAAAACTTAGATTAACAAAGGGCAGATAGAGAATCATTGGAAACAGAATTCTAACACAATGCCCATTTTGCCTGTCAGGAAACACCCATGTTGCCATGCATGGGGTCACGGAAGTTAGATGGCAACACCATACAAATGTAATGTCATATGTGTCGTAAATGTTCATAGCTACAGCTCTCAGGAGTTATGAAGAGGTTATAGCACCTTTTATTAAAACAATATAAAATAAAAATGTATTCTTATGGAATAGGTGGTTCATTCTATTTTTATTTATTTATATTGTTAGTTATTGTCATGATATTTAAGTCAGGGATTGGTGGGAATACTGAAATGCGTAGCCTTACATGTTGTTTTAAACAAATGCAGTGCTCATAACAAAATATTTAGTCTTTATTTCTGAGAAGCTGTGGTGCAGGCAATCAGCTGGGTCTGTGTCCTTCTCTCCAATTTCCTAAATCACCTTGGTAGTTATTTGTACCAGTGTTCCAGAGTGGTCATGTTACGAAGTAAACAAGGTGAGTGTCTTTTCATGGGCTTGTTATGGTACTTCTTTCTTGTAGACATAAAAACAGCTAATGTTGAAACAGAGTAGTGCAGAGGAGAGAAAGCTCTGGCAAGATTCAATGTCAGACCAGCGGGGGTACACAAGGTCCCAGAGGGAAGGATCTTACCTGCCATGATATTTCTTGGCAGAGCTGACCTTCTGCCCATTACACACAAATTTATCCTACAATTGCACACCAAGTACCAGCACTCAGTCGGGTGCTTCTCACATTTCCTAGAAAAGACATATTTGACCTCAATGGTGAACTTTGCATTTCAGACTTTGGCCTTCAATAAAATGCATCCACCCATCTATCCATTTTTATGCCCACTTATTCCTATTGAGGATTATGGGGGTTGGAACATTTCCAAGCATGCACTGGGTGGAAGGCAGGGGAACACCCTAGACATGTTGCAGTCCATCATAGGGTCTCTGATTCCCGACTGTGGTGGGAAACCAGAGCACCAAGAGGAAATCCACACAAAAAGGACCAGGGCCGAGATTCAAACCCAGGACCTTCTTGCTGTGAGGCCACAGTGCTACCCACTCACACACTGCCTCTCAATGAAATCCACAACTATAGGCTTATTGGGGTACAAAGCCATTCTAACACAATAAAACAACTGCAGCTAGTAATATCCATCCATTCAACCACCATACAAGAAAAAACAACTGGAAATAACAATGACAATCAAAATTCGATACATTTCCTCACAGACCTCAGCCAGTCTGGGTTAGGGTTACACACACACATACAGTCAGGCCACCAGATCTGAGCATGAAACTACTCAAGCTAGGGAAAAATGTTAAGAAATCAGTCAGCAACCAAAGAGCCATGTTTTCTTTATTTCTTTCTTTATTTTTCTGACTGAGTCCAAACTGTAGTCCTGGTGACTGCAGCATTGGTCAGCCAGTCTTCACAGTAAGCACTATTGTCTTTAAAAATCTACAGAAAATTTACAGTATTTGTTTCAAGACCTATAACAGTGATTCTAAAAAAAAAAAAAAAAATAGGAACAGAATGTCATGGAATGTTCCCATGTGTTGCATGTGCCTATTTTCCTTGTTGAAGGCTTTTCTTTGCATTTGTATTGTTATTCTGGGTCAGAATGTTGTACCACAAAGCTAATAAGCATTTCCCTTTTTTGTAACCCCAAGCGTAAAAATTAGCCCCCTGCTTCCTGGTGATTATTAGCCATTTTAGAATATGGTAGACAGACTGATTGTGCTGTACAGCAGACCATTCCCAAGCAACCTTGGCATATACAGTATCCACAAAAAATGGCAGAGGTAAAACCACAGTAAATATAGAAATTGAATTTTAGAGACCTCTGAATGTGACGAAAGGTCTCATAACAGACACCAAAGTTGCTGCGTTGTTTAGCTACTGTATTTAGCTTCCTAGCTAACTTAGGTTTAGCTAGGTACCTAAACCTAGGTAAATAATCACAAAGTACTGAAAAAAACAAGACACTTTATTGGCTAATTGCCAAGTGAGACTGTGTGAATAACTGTGACAAACAAGCTTACATAACTTATACTTGTTTACTTGGGCCCTTCGCCCCTATCAGAGCGTAGGCCACTGAACATAACTTATAAGTCATTTGGAAATACTATATTATGTTTTTAAGCTTATCTAATGAGTTAGTAGTTGCTGCCCAACAAGCTAATGCTGCTAAAGCTTATTAGTTTTAGTTTATCCTCTGACCAATAAACACCATGCGCTGACATTAGTTTGATCAATGTCTTGCTGTCTGTTGCTGTTTGTTTTTGTTTATAATTTCAAGTTAAGCAAAGACTTGTAGGCGTTATTCACTGGATTTATATTTAACATATTCCGACAGCCAACTGCTGCCTGCTGGAGCAGGCTTGGAGGCTGATCAGGCGCACGTCGATTAAAAAAGATTAATCAGGATGTAGCTACATCCCAATCACTGTCCCAAATCAGCATAAAGCACAGCTGTTATTTTATTTATTGTTTTGTTTTTTTTAGTAGTGTGTGTTCATTTTTGATGTTGACGCTGTAAGTGAGTCAAAGCATATGCTTTGTGAGCTGCAGACTCAGACATCTGGTTGTTTATAGCAATGCTGAAAATGCGGAAGTTGTTTCATTTTGCCTCTGTCCTTGACCCTTTTCACACTGCCATTTGTAGTTGACTTCTCTCTCCCTAGTTGGGTTTTTGTTCACATTGTGGTGTTTCAGATTGTTTCTTTTATACCTGAAGAACATCTACAACCAGCATTTGGAACGTTTTTTGTAAAAAAAAAAAAAAAAAAAGTCTATCAATTGCATTCCACTTTCAACAGATTGAGACAGTGGTGGAAAGGGCAAGGTTTTAGGTCTGGTCCCTAGTGACGGGCCACACAGTCCACTTAAGGGGTTGATACTTCAAAATGGGTGCGCACGCGGACAATCGCGGACGGTGGACGCACGCGGCTCTGTTTATACTAGATTTTGGCTGTCTCGAGGGGAAGCTCTCCACCAGAATGGTATCCCAGTACCAAAACGAAACAGCCCTTAATGTCCTTATAGTTTTCCTTTCATCCACGCAGAACTCCTTATTACTGTTAAGGGTCCTGTTAAATTAAGAGATCCCGTTTCTTAGCGAGTGTTTAATGAAGTTTGAGTGCTTTCACAAATCTGCCTCGCAGATACTTTAACTTTTATCTGCATGCCTCCACGTCCCTTCCTACTGTCTGAGCGATTTGTCTCCACGAATTTGCACACATTTTATTGTCTCTATTGTTCAGAGATGAAATGTGGGCACAGGCTGACCTCCTGGAGCACGCTCAGTGGCGAGCGCACAGGAGCGTATAGTCCGCGCGGACATCCGATGACGTCAGCCGGTGACGAAACTTACGTCACGCGCACCCTCGCGGACGCGCAAAGAGTAACAGCCGCCTTACTCGGGCCCTAATAAAGCAGTGAATTACGGTCCATGAGTGTTCCAGATCTGGCAGCCAGAACACGGGCCACATAGACATTTACCTCTGCCACAATGTGCTCCCTTCATGCATCCCATCACAACCCTGATCTTCTATAAATCAGTTAAGTAAAAATTGATTAATCATATGCTACCTCAGTCTGCACCCTCTGGCTGTTTCCACATAACGAGTTCTATTCATTCTACTACCGTCTTGTCATCCATGTGAGTTAAAACTTATAAGCACTGATGGAGGAATCATATATCTTTAACTGAACAGTCAGCACTGCAAGCTTAGAATGGGCTTGTTCCATGTTCTTGGCAGCCATGGAACTTCACAGCTCCAAATGGGGAAAGGGACTCACCTTTAGGAGGTTATAGTTCTTGCTAGCATCAATGACAGCTGTAACTAAATTGCCATTAAAAAGATCAGGTGGCAAGTCAGTTCTTGTGTGTGGAGTGTCACAGCGGCCATTGTGATGGAGAGGTCATTTTAACTCACTATGGTTGTCCACACCAGAGTGCTCTTTTTAACTGGCTCAACTGGCATGGCTGACTGTACATATGGGCCCAGACTTTGGACTGGGAAGGAATCACTCACCCTGAGAGGAAGCTATAGTTCATGCCTAGCAATGACATGTAACATATAGCCTCTTCCCCCACTTCTATATATCTGATTGAGGCATATGATCACTGGATACAATGTTACATGCAAGACTTCTACAGGCTGATTCTTGATCATGTAAATCCTCATTTTAATTACAACAGTAGTTCCTCATGGACTTTCAAGGAAAATGCAAATAAATTACTACTTATGTACCCATGCCATGAGGTGTATGGCAAGTCAGCAATCCTATAACCAGCATATCTGAAAATTTTTGATGGCAGCCCGCCTTTTGCAACAAGGTACAGGGCTTGAGGCATTGGACTGTTGCACTAACTGCAGTATCAATATTAACCCAATCATGTTAAACTTCCTCCCTAGCCACAAAATCCCCCAAATCCTGTCGGAGTTGTCTAGAGAATAGGTGACATGCAAGTATATCCATGGTACCACTTCTGCAAGGCCATTAGTTCTTCCCCGCTTCATCTCCTGAAAACCCTGATTCCTGTGGGGACGCATGTGCCTTACATTAAGTTTTCAGTTGTGGCAAACATCAGACATCTCTCTGAAATACTTGGGTTTATTTCCCTTGCAGTCCCGTCAATGCATCAAAGATAGACTGATTACTCCCAAACCATGAACTCATTTGGTGACAAAATTCAGAATCAAATTAAGATTAAATTGTGATGACCAGCAAACAAATGCTACTTAAAATACATTTGATCTTCTTAGGAACAAAAACACATGGTTCATATTGCCAAATGCAGTTAAGAGAGAATAAAGACTAATTTGACACCACAGAGCAATTACTTTGTACAACTTTAATGACACAATTACAAGTCCACTCAATGACAATGCTATTTCGTTCACAATATTATGGTATGCATGAAACAACATCTCCTGTCATATTATACTGGCAGAAATCTGCAAAAATGATACATGATAGCAGAATAGATGACATCTCAAAAAACGGTGTAAAGCAAGGTTATCATCTTTAATGTACAAATAATGGATTTAAAATTAACTACAAGATTAGCTGGTAGAAGAATACTAGATTACTATACATTTCTGCAGTTTTACAAAAGTCACACTGGTATGTCAAAGCTGTGTCCACATTTTCCCACAGATTTAAAAAAAAATAATAATAAAAAAATTGAGTGAACATGATTTCCACCAAAAAAAAAAAAAAAAAAATTTTTTTTTTTTT
>OMKZ01054571.1:74005-84608 GCA_900302535.1 Neoniphon sammara
TGCCTTTAGAAATAAGACCTCTTTTAACCAAAATTCTCTGCTGTTTTCACAGATTTCTGTACTGGCAGGATTGATACAAAACAAATAGCTTATTCTGCTTATTCAGTAATAGAAAATAAAGACCTCCAAACAAAATCCTTTAAAAATAAAACTTTTAACCAAAAATCCTCGTTTTACACACCTTACACACGGAGTAGCTTTTGTCAATGCTCTTTCTGTCTTCATGTTCATTAAAACCGAAATGCCTCCACATGCTGGATTTTAACCCTGAAGAGTGAACCTCACGCTCAGTAACTGCCGCCATGTTGGCTGACAGTCTGTTATGAGTCCATCCCTTAAAACTGTCCGGGCGGCTTTTTTTCGCTACGGCCAACTTCCGGGTGCTGTGGTTGTGTTTCTGTGATTTCGCTACCATGGAAAATAATCGATTTTTGAACATTTGTTAATCATTATTGATCGTCACGTGTCGCATCGCGATGCATCTAAGAATCGATGTATTGGCACACCCCTAATGAGTACTCATAAAAAGCTATTACTGTACACCTAGAGATTTATCTGGCTGGGGAAAAGAACTGCAGGCACCCGTTCCTCTACAACAGCTCCTGAATACATTTCAGCATTAACAATTCTGTCATGTAAAGTCTACTTCTCACCACTTAGTTTCTTCTTTTTGCTGGATCCTGCAGGCTTGCGTCGTGGAGGAGGGGTCTCATCAATCTGCAGTTCATCCTCAGACTCCAGGTCAGACAGACTGGATCCCTCCATGGCTAGATGTTTATAATTTCCAGCACTTCCTGCTCCATTACTGCTGCCTGAACGACCGTCCTTCTTGCTAAAACCAGAGTGAAAAGGTAGATATGAACCACTACCTCTGGAAAGAAAGTAACATCACAAAGGGCAAATATTAAGATGTGCTAATTCCAGCAGCAAATCCAAGCCTACCCTTGAATTTTTCCATTGGTCAGCACCAACTTCAGCTTGCTTTTATTAAGTTTCCCTTCAAACTCCTCTAATGGTAGCTCTAACTGGAAAGACAGAGAGAATACAATTGTAATCAAGTATTACGTTGGGAAAACAAACAAACATAAATAAATAAATGGCTGGACAAGTATTCCTATTGCCTTCTCTTATGTCTGCAGACTTTGTACCTTGTTCTTGTTTTTTGACTTCCCAGGTTGGAATTTCTTGAGTGTGTGTTTAGTGTGGATCTCAAGGAGGTCAAGTTCTCCAGCCTCTGCCTTTAGTAGACCCTTCTGATTCTTCTTCTTGGTTCCTGGAGGCCCAACACCCCCTATCCCCTCCTTGGGTTTGGGACCTCTCTTTTTCCCTGGGGGACGGCCTGAATTCTGAGAAGTGGTCAGGGGAGCTTTGGAGAGTGGGGACCCAGGGTACTGAGGTCCAGTGCGGCCAATGTTTTGCTGGAAGATGTCCTATGGAAAGAAAGTGTACAATTAGGCTGTATTAAAAAAGCGCGCTAATGTAAAAAAGCACAACTAATATTTAGAGATGCAATACGTTTTCCATTCAGAGCAGTAAAAGACATTTCATGAACTGAATTGCATGAGTGCTTCCACTATTCACCTCAACCAGACGGATCTCCTTGGCCAAGTCCTTCACAAGCTGCTGAGTCTTGATGGTTTCTGGAATCTCCACTTCATGCTCAGCTAAAGCCTATGAGTAAGGAAATTATCATCTATCAATATCTGGCAAAATATTACAGTTCAGTAACATTAAAAAAATGTACAGTGTGCAAAATAAACATTTCATATAATGCAGTATTTTCTTGTTGGCTGTTATTAAAGGCTTCAGGGCCGACTGCTAGATAAATAACCATTACTTTCAATGGACAGGTGCATTTTGATCTAGCTGCACCTCTGCTCCTTTTGCTGGAGCTTAATTTCCCCCTCCGTAGCAGCACACATATTTCAGTGTGCCAGTGACAACGAGAACACACAGGGAGGTAAAGAGAAAACAAAAGACAAAAAGATAGAGGGAAATTAATTTATCACTGAATCAACCTAATGTATTAATAAATGGCTGACCTCTTTGCGGGTCCAGCTGCGGAAGGCATTGTTCAGAGCCTTTGCTCCATGAACCAGGTAAGTAGCAGGGTGCCTGCGGTTTTCTCTCAAACCTGTAAGGCAGGGTACCAAACAGACTGGTAATGACATAAAAGTGTAACAATAATAGCAATAATACAACAGTAATAAAACAATGGCATACACAGGTGAGTAAAATAGATGACAAAAAAACAGGCAAAAGACGAACAGAACTCAATTAAAACTGCTAGAATTTAACATGCTTTACCTCTGAATGTGTCGAGCAGGTGCTTTCCAACATACCAGCACACAGTCTCAAAGTTGGGGAATCTGAACAGGTCCGCTGTACTTAACCTCTTCTCTATTTCGTATGCACTGAAGAAAATAGTAATACAGCACAAGTCAGAGATCAATGCTTATCGCCACCAGCTGGAAGATAATCTCTGTAGAGATGTGACCGAAAATGAGTTCCTAAATACTTAGAGTAGATGTAATTGGGTGACTAACCGTAGCTGCATGTCAATGTTGAGACTGTGTAGGAAGTTCCCTCCAAAGGCCAGGCAGTCCACTGGAGTGAGCACAGCATGAATCCACCCTGAAAGACAACAACACTGAAGCAATGTAAACAGTTGTAGTATGACTGGCACAACTACAACTGTGTGCTACTCTTGCCCTAATTATCAAACCAACAAAAACATTACAGCTTACCTGTTGGGATGAACAGGGTGTTTCCTTGTTTGACAGAGCATTTGTAACACATATCAACTTGGTCTCCAAAAAACATTTCATTCTGATTGGATGAGGAGCTCCAGCGCTCAAACAGGGCCAAGTTGGCTGGGGTCGGAGAAATCAGGTAGAAGATTTTCTCACCCTGAGGACACACACAAATACATTTCTGAAATGATGACAATTTACAAAAATGGTCAAATCACTGGCCGATGTGTATTCAAATTATTAATTATTCACATTGTGTGATCTATGAATCTATACAGGGAGTACAAGTTTAGAGACTTTCTATATAGCTGTCAATGTAACTCTTGACTTCATATGAAGTTGTGCAATAAGTTATCCAGAAGTATTTTAGCCCTCACCCTCAGGACATGGTACCATACTGAGGTTCCTCCAAAGTCAATGTGGAAGTCTGTGTAGCTATCCTTCACCCCCATCAGGCAGTACTTCTGCACGTTGGGCCGCTCAAACACAGACTCCTCAGGCCAGAGGTTTTCCACCCATGACAGTTTCCTCACTATCTTGGGAGTTTCCACCAGGTTTGAAAGCCTAAAACAGTCATCCACTTTTTTCCTCAGTCTCCAAAACATCTCTCATAGCACAAGTTCACTTACATCATTAAGTTCTCATTTTTCCACACCAGATTTTGAATCACTTGAATTTGCTAGAGAACTAAGCTTGAACTCAAGTAGCAAGATACGTTACCAATAAAGAAAATACACCAAACAAAATGTGTACCTGGTCTCAGAGAACTCCAGGCTGATTACATTGAGCACTCGGTCTCTGTTGGGGCTGTTGTAGTACTCCACAAAGTCTCCCAATCGCATCTTCAGGTCACATTGGCGAGATACGTCAATAACATCAATTTCTTTGTCTGCACCTGCAAATAGCACAGAATCAGCACGTGTTAGAAATGCGCACGACACAGCTTCAGTGTTTGACTCAAAAGTTGTTACACAGACAATAAATAAATAAAAATAACATGACAATTTTAATTTCCTGAATACATATTAGCCTGTAAATCTTTCAGAACATAATGCATTTAAACGCGGAGAACTGGCCCTATAAATGTCATAACTTTACCGATGTAGTGCTCCACATCGCTGACGTTGAATGATGATGGCGGCAAGTTCATGCCGAGGCCGTCCCGCCTCAACACCATGACAGGAACACTGAACGAACGCTCCTCAAGAAATTCCACTGTCAGCTGGGCCCCCGATGGCTTCAATAGTACTTCATCCGCACTGTCACAAAAACACACACAAGATTTGATTGTGATCATAAAACCACTTTTGAGCAAAGAATGCTTTATGGTAACATACATGACGACTGGCAGAGACTTACCTTGGGAAGGTGCGGCTCCGTAGCTCCCTGACAAACTGTGGGCTTCCTGTTTTGACAGGCCGACTAGGATCTCTTCCTCCAACAGGACCTCCATCTGTCTGCTTATTCCCCCCACGACGTTTACGCACTGAGAAAAGGACGGGAAAAAACCCCACAAAGATCAGCAACTGTTTGACAGGTAGGTGATCCAAACACTGAGACAACCGACATGTACGCAGCTAAATTCTAAGAGGATTTGGTTGGTGTTCAATGTAAACCATCAAGGAAATATAAAATTTAGAGAAGCATGAACGTAAACCCAAGGAGCTGTAACTTACTGACAGATGGCCCATGGGTGACCTGACAGTTGGGGCAGTGATACAGATCAATTTCTGCTGCTTTGTCCTCCTCCACTCCAACACAACTAAACAGAAAGCATTGTTAATATATCAATAAGTGTGTGCAAAGCAAATTCTTGTTAAATTTTGTATTGTTAATTGTTTGTGACCGTTTAAAAGATGAAAAAAACATATGATGTATCTTAACAACTGAGTTCTCTTCCATTCATAACAACAGGAATCATGTAACAAATAAATATGTAACAAATATGACCAGATCATAAATTACGTAACATCATCGTTTGGATCATATTACATACTGTAAGCATAAGCACAACCATGAGAAATAGTCAGTGTAGTGTAAAATTTGAAAATGACTCACCTTCCATGGAACCAGTCTTGACAAATGTCACACTCAATCATGAAGCGGGTCACATCGTATGGCAGGCGACATAAGCAGTACACTGGAACTGATGCCATACTGTGTGTGTGTGAAGGGAACCAAGCTTCCCACTGTCTGATATATCAATTCACTTGGAGAAGTCAGAATCAAATTCAAAAGGGACAAACAATTTAATGAACTAATTTGGTTAAAAGCCAATATAAAGATAAAGGGTAATGTTACTGATGAACTGAGCTGTCTGCGTGATACTTCACTGCCAGATGCCTGTTCCTGACACACATGGCAAACAGCATTCACAGGGAAACCTGTTGAGAGCAAAGACTTAAATGAGTTATAACAAGACATGATAATACTCGCGTTTCTATTTGTTACCTGGGTAGCAAATAACGTGAGCGGTTAAAGAAACTTTGAGCGGACAAAATGTAAAATAAAGAAAGAAAGAAAGAAAGAAAAAAGAACATCTTCTGTCATAATCCTGTTTCTTAAAATGCAAGCTCTGTCAACTCTAGCTGTGCAACGTTTACAACATAACTTTTAACAAGCAACGTTATTTCCATCAAATACACGCTGGAAATACAACAGCTATAACTTGTGGTTTACAGAACAGTCACGATGTGATTTTAATCTCTTTTATGTTACCGTTTAATTTTTGTTTTTTAGATTTACCCTCAACGCTAGCCAATTAGCTAGTTTTAGCTTGCTATTTGTAAACACGCTATCCCCTGGGCCTGGATGTTGTTGCTTTTAGCAACTAAGCTAGCTAGCTGTTAGCCAAATATGCTAACTACACAACGTTTACCAAGATGTTGTTTATACACAATAAAACTTCAGATAGTATAGTCTTAATGTCTCTTTTAAAATTATGGTAAGCACAAGCTACATCTGCACAACTTAACTAAATTCAAGAAGCATCGTTTTACCTCGCTGTCTAGCTAAATCGGGCGTTAGCAACTCACCGAAATGTGACTGCTGCAGGGCCAAGCATTCACAAGCTGCTGAAATCCCTACGAAAGCTCGGGGCTAGCTGCGGCCTTATTATGTAGCGTAAATTACAAACAACCAGGTCTACCACATTTTTGTTTAACAACTCTGTAATGTCCAGATATATGAGTCACGTCCAAAAGTTGACATTGGACTGGGAAAAAAACAAACAAAAGCACCTAAATGAGCACAGTTACCACAAATAACTGAGTACTTAGACGCATCAACGCCATTTCAAAGGCAGCAGCGCCAGACGGTTGTTCGTCGCTGACTGTGTTCAAGGAACAATAAAGTTGTGGCGAGTGATTTTAGAGCTGCATTCAGCAACACAAACCGTTCCAGAACGTTAAGTCGCCAAGAAAGTTGTACAAAGAGTGTACACAATTTAACATTGCCTAAAAGGGTGTCAAGCTTGTAATAAAATACACAAAATCGCGAGTTTGATGTTTAACTCCATCATTTATTTCGATTAGTTACAAAACATAAATAAAATCAACAGTTGAATTAGTTACAATTTACAGAGGCTAAATCACCAGCAACATATTTTATTTTTTCTAGGTTTATCTGTTTAAATATCCTTTTATCATTGGTTCTCAGTCATGCCATTTTGGGACTCCCTATTAATTAATTAATTAATTTATTTATTTATAATGTTTTAGCATTTTTCTGTTACAGGTGTACCAAATTTGCTCTGTAGCCCAGTAGGTATTAATTTCGCTTCTCAAATATCATGTTTGAAAAATCAATTAACATTTCTTAACAGACCAAAGTGTCTCAGAATATACACTTGAAAATTGCCCTGGCCCAAAATCACCCAGATAGGTATATAAAAGCAGGGGAGTCCCATGTAAACAAGGTTGAGAACCAGTGTCTTCTAGTTTCAAATAACCTCCGATTTATAATGATGAGAACACGATTTTACAATTTGTACAACCCCCATTTCAAAATACAAAAATAATCTTTTTTCTTTTAGATAACATTTTGGTAACACTTCAAGGACAGGGCCAGCTCCACATTTCCTATCATGAATCATGATCATTAAGCTGTGGCATGTGGTCAACATGTTAGTATTGGACATGACAGCACAGTAACTCACCTTCACTAAAATGAACTACATCTCTGTGAAAATGTGGGTTGCCTGGAAAAACAACATAAATACTGAAAACCATGTTAAATTCTAGATAATGCAATAGATTATGCAAAAGTTTTACTTCTGAACAACCATACCCTTTAGCACAAACTGTTTCTCCTTAACCTTTCATATTTTAAGTGTCTTTGACTCACATTTAGCAGTTTTTCACAACCTGTACAATCTCCTCTTTGCTGTGGCACAAAATTTCTCAATCAAAATTTCAATAAAACAGAAATGCTGCTTTGACTACAGACTACTTATTGTACCAAGAAAGGTTTCAAAAATGTATCAATGCCTGACCATTAATGGTCAAATGTGTTTATGGCTAAGTGCACTGATAACCCAATAAAACATCTGTATATGTATTAGTCTTTGTATCCCTGCATCTATTATTTAAGTGAATTCAGAAATAGAGGAATGGAACATTTTTGAATTAAGTAAACCTTTTGCACTGTGCATAATGCACATTTACAGTCCACAGTTTAGCTTATAAAAGAATCATTCACACTGTAACAGCCTATGATCAAAGACAAAATAGTTTGAAAAGAAGAATCAGTACAATGCCAAACAAACTTGACAAATAGCCAAGTGAGGATTTCGCAATAGTGTTTGACAACAAACGTACGACCTTTATAGGTCTAAGCACTCAATTGTTATAATTTTTTTTCTTCTTTTTTCTTTTTCTTCCTTTTTATTTAAGGAGACAAGCCCAAGACATGGGCTCAGAGTAAACATTTTGAATTGGGTACAGTGACATTTAATGTGAGAGGCCGCTTTGAATGAAAGCAATAGGGATGCAATTTATGATGCAGTGCAGCAGTATTACAAAGCTTTGTCACACACAAAAAATACACACTCTCACACACTCACAAAAATGCAGTAATTCTAAAAGGCAATATGGGAATAACCTGTGTGGTCTCCCCATTACATAATAAATTGGCAGTTTTTCTTTTTCATCTTCCTCTTCAGTATGACGCCTTGCTATACAGTGCTGAAACTGAAAGCAAAAATGACTACTGTAAGAGCCTATCATACTGAAAACCAATTTAATTATGACTCATGAATTACCTCAGGTGGCTGCACACAGCCGAGGTGAGATTTGTAAATATGTGTGCGCAGATTTCACTACGTTCAGGCAAGTCAGTGTAGCCAGAATCATGCAGTATTGGGTCACGTGAATATTCAGTTAACTTCAAGACAAGAGTCCACTGAACATAGATGACATATTTCAATTTACCAGCATATTACAAAAATTAACTAATCTGAATTTATATGTCACTTGTGTTAATTCAAATAGTTTCTATTTTACCACTACTACTTAATGTAAAATAATACAAAATAAGTACATGCTGTACCTGTGCACTACACTGCATAACAGTGTTATTGGTGGCATTGTGGTAATGATGGTAGCCACATAACTTAACCATGCTCTACTGTGTAACATGCTGTTGTTTTAAATGTTATGGTTCACTGCCCATTGAAACACTTTGTGCTATAGGCCTATAGTTTTAAAGGTCAGCTAATTCTGTCTGGTTTTTGTCAACGTGCTTCTACAAAAATATTTTGTTTATGCCTTACAGACAAATCACTACAACACATGATGATCAGTTTAGATGACAATTACTAATTGCACTTTAAAATTGATAGTCCTTTCACTGTAAGCATTGACAAATGAAACAAAATGTCAATACACTGTCAAAATTTTTTGTGTCTCCTTCATGTCTCTGCTTAGGAAGAGTTCAGGTCCAACTGAGTTGGATTGAAAACAAAAACATGACTGTTAATTTGTGTCAAAACACATAAGGGACATACACTTGGACAATGCATGAAAGCACAAACACACACTCACACTCATAAATGCACGCACTCACACATTACAGAATTTGTACAACTCAACACCCAAACGGACCATTAATCATAATCCCTTGCCCCTGTGTTCCATATTGCCCTCTGTCTGTACATACTAGAATCTACCATCGCTCACATTCACTCCCCATCTTATCCACAAACACACTGGAATCCATATGATCATTGTGGTCACACCTCTCTTTTGCATACACACAACCAATATTCCATATTGATTTGCTTTACATCTTGCTCCAACTAGGTTTTCCATCCCTTACTCCTTCACGTCGACCTCACTCTTCGCATTGGTTTCATTGCTGTCCCAGAGGAAGAGTGGAGGTGGGGGGTGTTGGGTGAAGTTTGGCACTGGAAGGCAGAGCAGCAGTAGAGCAGGAGGAGGAGGAGGAAGAGGAGGAGGAGGATGAGGAACAGGAGCAAAATGTCCCACCAGTGGTAGTACCACTATCTGCAGGCGCTGTGGTGCCAGTGCCAGGCAGCAGAGGCCCGGTCAAGGGCATTGATGATGCGGGCATTTGGGAAGGCAACAGAGGTTGGCTCTGAGGTGGTGACTGGGGCAGCTGTGTGATAGGTTGTGTCTGTGGCTGCATGGGCTGTGATTGAGAAAGCATGGGAGTTTGCATCCGGGGCTGTGGTATCTGCTGGCGAAGCGGGGACTGCTGATAAGACATCTGCTGGAGAGGCAGAGACTGATGGAGGTGTAAACTTTGCTGCAGCTGGGGGACTTGACCTATGTGTGTTTGTGGTGGTGGTCCTGGAGAGCGCAGGGTGGTCAGGCTCCCTCCCCCTGTGTAATGAGACTGGGCTGCCACAGGCAGGCTGGAAGGAGTTGGGGACGCCTGGGGATTAAGTGGTGCCACTGGAAACCAACCAGGTGGAGCCACCTGCAAGGAATACAGTTATGAGTATGATTAAACGATCACACAACCATTAACCATATTAACCATCTAACACCAATCTATATTATTTTTACACTGCATGATATGGTTATATTGTCTGAAAAATAGTATATGTACTATATAGTGTGTAGTTCTACCTCAGCTGACTGGCTCCAGCCTCCTAATTCTTGCACCTGCTGAATCTGTTTGATCTGATTGAGTGAAGGCTTGGGAGGGGCAGGGCCCACTGTCTCCTTCGTCCAATCGTCAACCAGTTTGTGCAATTCATCTGTGAATGTGCTCTTTCTAGGAGGACTGTGATCTGTGGAGAAATTAAGGCAAACTTGTACTACTGATCATTACTAATTATGTGTTGGCTTGGCTCCATGCATGCGTGATAAACCCCACCTCTTCTAGTGGACAGTGAGGAGCGGTGCTCTGGGTTGCAGTATGGGGGCAGCCTACTCTGTTCACCACCTGAGAAACTACTTGACTGCTGAATCCCTGCAGGAGAGCCACAACAAAATAGTTACACACGCAAGCACAGAGCAGAGGGAGAGAGAGAGAGAGAGAGAGAGAGAGAGAACTGAAAAAGAGTTACCAGGGTGTGCAACTCCGTTGTTATCCATGTGAGAGTGAGGCCGGGGCCGGAGCTTGACTTTGGCAGGCCGGGGCCTGCGAGGGGAGAGCGCTGGAGGTGCTGTGGGAAGAGGAGGGGTTCGGGGAAGGGGGAGAGGCAGAGTCTGCCTGTGGTCTTTGAGAGAACGGAGCTGCCTGTACAGTTCCTGCAGCTCTCTGTTCTGCTGGGCCTGAAGGGAAACCACCTCTTTGATGTGCCTATGCAGAGGGAGACACAAAACATGACAGAGAAGGAAAGGATGAGGATTATGAAGTTTAGCAAGCCATAAAATTAATAA
>OMKZ01054571.1:84628-104644 GCA_900302535.1 Neoniphon sammara
CAAGCCATAAAATTAATAATGGTAGGAAGTAACAATTTTAGAGAGCAAAGAGTGAGGTCGTTTAACATTTGGACAGGTAACAGCAGAATGAATGAGAGGAAATGATTTGGAATATGATACTGTTCCATCTTTCCCCTCCTTGTCTCACTTCTCTCGGAGCTTGTGCAGTTCTCTCCTCAGGTCTTCATCCTCAAGCTCACTTTCATCATCATCACTGCTGCCCAGGGGTGAGTGGCTGTGCCCATGGCCGCGAGATGGGTGGGACAGTGCTGGGGTCCTCTTGCCCTCTTCCTTCTCCCCCTCTTTCCCCCGAGTTCTCCTCCTCTCCCTCTCCAAATCAGGAGACACCGGGGAGCTGTCAGTCAGTCTGTCCTCTTTCCTCGTCTCAGCCTGGGTCACAGAGAAGCGCCCCACTTTCCTGTGACCACTACTCTCACCTGAGGGTGCCTCTTTGGGGGGAGAGGATTCGGGAGGCTGGGGCACTGGAGTCACCTGATGGCAGAGGAGGTGGGAGCCATCAGTCGACTGTTCCTAGTCCAGTCTGTACTGATGATTTAGAATGCTGAGTGACAAGGATACAACTGTTGCTGTCCCTACCTGAAATCGTCCTTTGCGTGACTGAGTTGGATTTAAGGGGGCAGCCTCCTTCTCCTCTTTCATAGCCTGATTGCTGGAGTTACCATCTGATAAAGAGATGGGGGATGAAAAACAAATAGGGGAGAGACAAGGACCCAAAGACAAGAACACAGAGACACAGGAATAAGGCACACATAAATGACGGGATACACACAGACAGGAGCAAATAGACACAGAAAAATGAGCATTACAGAGGGACATATGGAAGCACACAGACATACATGGACACACAGACACAAAAACACAGTGTTAAAAATTACCCATCAACATCATTAACAACCTTGTGACTTACATATCTTACATGCAGGGCTATGAAAATATGTAAACATTATACTGAATACTGTGGCAGTCATATTTTTTTCTAAATTAAAAGTAATAAACTCAACAGAGAATGTAAGTTTTTATAACAGTAAAGTACATGCATAAAACATTATGTGTTATAGGGGTGTGGGGAGGGGTGGTAAATACTTGTTTAATTAAAAACAAAATTATAAGAAGCAATTAAATAGAAAAATCATATTATGGAATGACAGTTCAATGTTTATAACAATGTACCCCCACCCACCCACACATCCACTCACTGACTCACTGTTGTCCTACTCATATACCAGACAACAGAGCCCAACATTGCATAAGAAATCTGTACTCAGATCCACAGTGATATTGTTCAATATGTTTGATATTTGAGAACACTTTGCTGCACCATTTAAGATTAGCTTAGATATGTGCAGCCTGAAATGGGTGCTACTTACAGATAATGATCCATTACTATGAAGACACACACATGTCGCACATAACACACATGTTCATGCATATGCTCTAGCAGAAATGTCCGTACAGGGATCTAAACTACTGATACACATAAACACAAACACATGAAAGAAGGTTAGCTCACTAAAAGGAAATGATAAAGCTTAGCCTCACAAAAAGCATAGCCAGGTAAGAAATAGCCTGATAGTAACTTGTAAGACCTAGATAATGTGCACAGCATATAGAAGAAATTATGACTTTCATCATGATCTGAATATCACATACAGATACATAAAAATAGCGTTCATAATTAGCATAGCATCTACAGTATATTATGAAGGTCTCATGGTGCAGCACTGTGTGAGCTGACACTGTGTCATACAAAACATACATGTATTCTGAGTGACAACTAATCACACAATGACTGAGCATCTATCTTATCTGTGTACTGACGTGAGTCTGTAATAATGAGCCCTCATGCTGACATGCATGGTGCTGTCTACTCTGAGCCGGCAGGTGAAGGTGGGGTGAGATGGTTGCTGTTGGCAGTGGCTGTGGACTGGGGAGGGGTCATATGAAGGGACATGTCCTGGGCACAGCTGGACTTTACTCCAGAGCTCATCTGCACAGGGACTGGCATCACTTCTGATGCCAACCTCTTCCTACACTGTGCCAATCTCCCACCCTTCTCTACTCTCCACTTTTCTTGCCCCTGGGTGAGTAACCCATGCAAAAAGAAAGATTGCCAAGAAAATGAAATTTAGTAAAAAGCAATTCAGCAAAATCAAAGAATTTATAAAACAGTAATGCATGTAGTGATATTGACACTGACATTACACAGGGATTACAGTCACATTACAATATACAAAAACAGAATAATTTAGCTGTAAACATTAACATCCTTTAACATTAACAACTATTAATTCCTGTCAGTTTAGAAAGTTACATTTCTATGTTAACACTAGGATTAGACATTAGGTTCAAGACCATGCCCCAACACCCCATTCTCTCTCTCTCTCGCTCGCTAAGAAGACGCTACCTTGCTGGACTCTGGGCTTCTTGAACAAGCTGGCGGAGTGGCGCAGTTTGCACGCCCAGTTTTTGAATTTGCGAGTCCAGGATTTCTTGCTAACAGGATTTCTGATACTAGGACATGTCAGGTTTAGGCCAAAATATCCACCTCCTGCATTGTGCTGCTGCTGTCCATGCCGGAGGGGGATCGGGTGTTGATTGGGGGGCCACGATGCATCACCTGGGGTGCTGGTGTCAGAATGTGGGGGGACAGCCTAGAAATAGGGGTGAAGGGAAAGGGAACAAGCCACAGTGACAGTTAAAAGTGGCTGCATGGAGCTGAGGCATTCTGAAAAGAAGAGAGACACTGAAACATGACAAATATCACAGGTGGCTGAGAGGAGTCACACTGATCCAGCAATCGAAATTCACTGTATTTGTAAATAGTAAAATAATGTAAATTAAACACAGTGAATAAAATATTTTTATAACATTTATTTGCAATTACATCAGTGGCTTCCACTCACAAGAATGGTTGGTTCTCCTGGCACAGGTGGGCGGTGGTGCCCAGCAGAGTCATCCTGATGGGGAGACAGGAGGGAGGTGGGGGGAGTGGAGGAGGTGGCAGTGGAGGAGAGAGACGGGGCAGGCTGCTGCTCCACTCGGCCCTGTTCAGCAGAGGCAGGCACCTCTGAGGAAGCCTCCTCTCCTCCTCTATCCCCCTCTAGATCAGGGGAGGTGGAGGAGGAACGGGAGGTGGTGGAGGAGGTGGTGGAGGATGAGGAGTGGGGGGAGGTGTCTGAGGAGGAGGCAGGTGGGGGGAAAGACAAGGGGTGGAGCAAGTGTGGCTCAGATGACTCATCCCCACCTGCTGATGTGGAGGCTGCTGATATTGAGGCAGGGGCTGTAGCAGAGGCCGCAACAGGACCCCCAGCCAGCGCTGCCCCACTGCTATACTCCTGATACAACAAGTTCCTCAGCTTCTCATCCAACGTCTTTATGCGGTTGTCTACAAATTCGATTTTAGGGGGGCCTTCACTGTCTGACTCCGCCACAGAGGAAGGCTGAGCTGGGGATGGTGTCATTGTGAGGGAGAGAGGGGGTAAGGAGGCTTCAGGGGCACCCAGAGGGAGAGGGGGCAAAGAGGAGTCGGAAGAAGGGTGCAGAGGGGCAGAGTAGCTGCCCATGTCCTCTGTGACACTGGCCTCTCCTGTAGAGAGTTCTGACTCTGACTGCTGGAATGAGGACTGTTTCTGCAGTGGAACCTGCTGTTGTTTCTGGGGCGTCTCCATGGCTTTAACCACTTCCTGTTGTTGCTGAATTTGTTGAAGCAACTGCTGAGACTGTATACGTTGTGTCTGCTCTAAAGGGATTTGGGTTGGTTGTTGTTGAATCTGTTGCTGTGGAGCAAGGCTAAGATTTAGTGATGCCTGTTGTTGGACAAATTGTTGACTTACTGACAGGGGGAGCATTTGATTTTGATCTGGCTTTAAAGCCACAGCACTCATAAACAACTGTTGTTGCTGCTGCTGTAGCATTTGCTGTTGCTGTAAGTGTATTGTCTGTTGTGCCCCTAACTGTTGCTGCTGTTGCTGGTCAATATGGGCTTGCTGTTGAGGCACTACAGCTGCTTGTGGTACCACAGCTTGTTGTGGTAACTGTTGCAATTGAGGCTGTGGCAGTAACTGAGGACTATACTGTGGTGCTTGCTGTTGAACAGGCATTTGTTGGGACTGCTGCAGGGGTACTGATAGCATTTCTGCTGATGGTAAAGACTGTTGGAGAGGCACAGTTTGCTGGAGCAACTCTGTTTGACTCGGCTGGGGCAGCATCTGTACCTCAGTCAGTTGCTGTTGAAGTGGTACTTGTTGCTGCATCAGTTGCTGTTGTTGTAACTGCTGGAGAGACTGCTGCAATGCTTGTTCTTGCTGCAGCTGAATTTGTTCGTGGAACACTTGTTGTGGTTGCTGTTCTCGTGGTGGTGGTGGTGGTACCGGCTGTATCTGTTGTGCCAGTGGTACTTGTTCAAGCCTCAGTGTCTGTAGTTGCTGTTGGGTTGGTGGCACCTGTTGCTGTAACGGTGGCTGTAATTGTGGTTGTGGTTGTGGCTGTGGCTGTGGCTGTGGCTGTGGTTGTGGCTGTGTTGGTAGCTGTTGTTGTGGTGGAGCTTGTCTGGCCATCTGGGCCAGTGTCTGCTGCTGCTCCAGGCCAACATGGCTGACCAAGGGAGAGGTAACTGCAGCAGCAGGAGGAGGGGAATGAACAGAGGTGGAAGAGTGGTCCCCTGCAGACACACACTGCCCTAGAGCAGTTAGAACTGCATCTCCTATGCTTTGACCTATAGTGGAGCTACCACTTGTTCCAGGAGATGTGAGGACATCAGGCAGACCGGCAGTGGGAATGGGAGACATAGCAGTAAGGGCAGTGGCCAGGGTGGGGAGGTTGGCAGCAGCAGTTGTTAGAATAGCCATGGATGAGGGGGCACTTGGGATTTGGTCAATAGAAGCTGAGGTGAGGGCTGGCAGTTCAAGTCCAGCTGAGGCAGCAGCGGGGACAGAAGCTACAAGAGTAGAGGCTGGTGCAGAGACGCTGTCAGAGGCAGTGGTGTCAGGAGCAGGGGCAGCAGTGGCTGGGGGGGACATGGAGGCAGGAGCTGAGACAGTGGAGACAGGAGGAGAGGTGGCAGACAGGGTGGGGCAGGAAGGAGAGGCCATTCCAGACAAGGACTCTGATCTCTGGAATCCTTCACCTTCTACAGCCACCGAAGAAAGGGACACACCGTTAGTTTCTGTTATGCTGCCCAGTCAAAGACATGTTAATTAGACAAAGCTTTAAAGATCATTTAGGAAGACTTTACCTCTGTCTGTTTTAGGGGACTGGGGCACCCTTGTCTCTCCAGCGGGCGGTGGTGTGGCAGCTCCCTGGTTGGACTGTGAATCTCTGTGGCGGATGGTCTGGTTAATGAAGAAGCGCCAGCGTCCCACTGGAGAGGATTGGGGCACAGAGTCCACTGGATAAGCATAAAGATCGTTAGCAGATATGGCAAGGCAAGTCTGGGTGATTTCACGTTCTCTAGTGTCACATTTGTTTCTTCTGTGCATTACAAAAAGTGATGTAGCTTAGTAAACTCACTTGTAGAGCCAGTAGGAGTGCTCACATGTAACTGGTCAATAGATCCAGTCTAGCAGAGAAAAAAAGATTGAATATCATATTCAAACACCAAAAAATAAAATAAGAAAAAGGAGAAGAGGAGAGATGTTAAAGCTGGAAAGCAGCGGACCTGCGAATGTGTTTGAAGAATTTCCTGGGCTTTCTTTACAATGGCTCTCAGCTCCTCAACAAATTTCTCTTTCTCCAACTCAAGGACAAAGTCCTCCTCCACCTACAAACAAAATGTGACCAAAGAGCAGCTACTAAGATACGGAATAGTTGCTTTTCAATAAATAATCTAGACTATTATACTGCATATGAGTAATCTACCATGTAATCTGCAATGTCCTCAGGTGCATCCCCTTCAATGTCAAATTTGAATGTCACCATCTTGTTGGTATGGGTCTCCAGCTGGCATTCCACCATATTGTCCCCACTGCTGGAAACCTGTGGAGAACAGGAAAAAAACTACTATAAATTTAGTCTATTCAAAATATATCTACCAATATATATAGAGAGACATGCATTTAATAATGTGATTTATTATTTGTCAATGATTATCACACCTGGAGCATGCTCAATAGAAACTGATGTGATGCTTTTTCAGGCCTCTGACAGGAAGGTCTCCTCTGAGACTTCAGTTTCTCGAGTTTCCCATTGGCCAAGAGCTGCAGAGTATCTTCTCCATTGGCTGGAGCAGACCTGTGGGACAAGTAGAAGATGTAACAACGTGTAAGGTGGCTAGTAGGGTGGTAGTATAGCTAAAGATCATGCTGTAGTTGAAAGGTCTTTTTGTGTTGTTCACTAATTGTTAGTTGTTCAAGACAAGAGTATTCCCTAAATACAAAGAAAATACAATGTAGATATATTTACAGACTGAGCATACAATACATATGACCATTTTTTCTAACATACTGCTCATTGCACAATACAAGAGATTGTCTACCATCATATGGGCTGAGCCCGAGAGAGCGCTTTGTACTGATATCAAATTAAATAAAAACAGAAACCTGGGAACTCAGTGGGCAGTTGTGAGAGGGATATTTTAAATACTCTGCACCACACCACAAAAAGTCATAGCTGCATGGCACATAGTTTTTGTCCTGTCTGATGGACACAGGTGCATCAATTATAGTGTCAACTTCGAATTAGAACTAAGATCATAGAGTAGTGATGTAAGGCATACCCTGATGAAGAATGACGTTCTGTGCTGAACAGACCTGGGCTGTCCTGTAGAGTCACATGAATATAGACACAAAGAAAACAAACAAAGTAAACCATTAGCTTCATGATACAAATTAAGGTACAACACAACTATGCAGAATCTTACAGTTAGTAACAAATGTGTTTTATGACTGAACACAAATCCTTTTTTAATTAATAATTGTTAGTTTGAATCATAAGGTGTACACAAAGGCTTTTTAAAATAGGTAATTAGCATTGTTCACATTAATTCGCTGGAAATTAATTCATTACTACTAAAGTTAAGATGTGTCTTCTCAAGAGACTTGTAACCCAGTGGTGCGTGCTTCCTGTACCTGAGCAATACCCAGCAGGGAAGTTTCACAGTCTTGCAGCGAGGTTTGGGGCAGCAAGGGGGCATTAGATTCAAGCGACTGTAGAGTGGTGACAGGAGGAGGGGAGGTGGGTACAGAGTCAGCCTGTCCCGGTAAGGTTATCTGGGCCTCTGGTGGGGATGTGGGCAGCTCTGGAGTAGGGGCAGCAGGATGGAGGGATTGTAGGGATGGGAGAGATGGTAGTGATGCCGGGGGGCAGGAGGTATGAGAGGGGCTGGGGGGCATTTGTTGGGCAGGAAAGACAGCATGGGGCAGAACGGGCTGTTCAGTAACAGGTGTCTCAGTGTGTGTCTGTGTGTGAGAGTGAGCCTGTGCCTGGGCATGTGTCTGTGTCTGGGTGTGTGTCTGACCCTGAATGTTGGTTTGGGTGTGTGTGTGAGCTGGCAGCATCTGTTTGGCCTGGTGCTGTGGGGATGGAGGTGGGCCTGCCACTACCTGACTATAGAGGGGCAAGACCTTGGGCTGAGTCTGAGGCTGAACCACATTACTGGGGACTATCTGGGCAGGGGGTTGGGTCACCAGATGTGGAGCAATCTGACACTGAGGGGGCAGCTGACTCTCATCGAGGGGTATCAAAGCCTGCTGAAGAGGAAGAGGTTTCTGGATGGGAGTTGGGGTGGGTTGCGCTGGTAACTGGGCCTGTAGAGGTGGTTGTTGCTGTGGAGGTGGTGCTACTACTTGTTGCTGTTGCACTTGTGAAAGCTTCTGCAGCTGTTGCTGGTATTGCTCAACAGACTGAGGCACAGCAGACTGTGAGCCTGACTGAATTATAGAAGGTGCAGTTGTGCTTCCTGTGGGCTGCTGCTGGGCTTGAACAACTGGCTGTAGCGTTGTTTGGCCCTGAACATAGGCTTGTCTGGTCTGCTGCATAGGATGAGGGGCAGGGGTGAAGGTCGCCGGGTCAGCAACTGAGCTGGGAGCAGCTGTGATAGTCCCAACAGTCCCAACTGAGCCAGGAGACAGAATCATCTGCTGATATTGCAGTACAGGAGGCTGTTGCTGCTGCTGGGTAATGTGGCTGACATCATGTACTGATGGCATGGCTTGTTGGGTGGGTTGAGGCGCTGGGACATACTGAGGTGCCAAAAGGCCAGATGCAGCTTGGGCACACACCTGGCTATGAGGCTGGACTTGGTTCTGTGGCTGGAGCTGGGACTGTAACAAGCCTGGTATTTGAGCACTCTGCTGCACAGGAGTCTCATGTTGAATCTGACAGGGAATCGCAGCAATTACAGCCGGCGGCTGAACAAGGGCTTGGCTCTGTTGACCCATCATTTGAGTATCAACAGTTGGGCTCTGTCCCTGTGATGGCTGAGCCTGATTAATTGCTGTGCACAAAGGCTGACTCTGGATTAATGGCTGAGAAGCCACCTGGCTCTGTGTGGGAGCAGCAGGGACTGGATGAGTGGACTGTAAAGGAACTTTCTGGCTTTGGAGTGGTTGAGTCTGTCCCAGGATGGTGGCCACTTGA
This sequence comes from Neoniphon sammara, assembly GCA_900302535.1. Lineage (NCBI taxonomy): Eukaryota > Metazoa > Chordata > Actinopteri > Holocentriformes > Holocentridae > Neoniphon > Neoniphon sammara. The sequence goes on from OMKZ01054571.1 coordinate 93,224, forward strand.
GGAGGTACTTGGGTCTCAATCATAGTGTGAGCTGCAGGGGCTGCAGGTGGGCCTGTGCGCTGTACTGGGACCTGGGCTTGGCTCTGGGGATAAGCTTCACTTTGTACTTGCTGCGTAATGACTTGGGCCTGGATCACAGGAGCTGTCTGAATTGGGATCTGTGTAGTAGGAATAGCCAATGGGACCTGGGTCTGGGATGCAATTTGAGTTTGTAGCTGAATCACCTCGGAGCTGGCTGGAACTCCAATTGGGATGTGAGGTTCCATTACGGAGATGTGATGCTGTGGCTGGGCAATGTAGGCTTGCTGCTGTTGGATCGGTGCTCCTTGCTGTTGTTGCTCTATCACTTGCTGCTGAGTGAGAGTGGTGTGAGTTGGAAACTGAGCAGTGTTTAGCTGTGGGATACACACCTTCTGTGGGTCAGTTGATTGCTGCAGAATCAATGCCTGCTGCTCACTGTTGCTTTGTTGAATAGGGACAGTGTCTTGTTTCTCAGTTTTCTGGAGTTGAGCGATGGCTGCTTGTTGCTGCTGTTGCTCTTGAATCTGTTGCTGTTGTATCAGGGCCTGTTGGTGCAGTCTCTCTGCTTGTTGCTGCTGTAACAGTGCTTGCTGTTGACGTTGCTCTAACTGTTGTTGCAAAAGAGCTTGTTGCTGCTGCTGTTCTAGTTGCTGCTTGAGTTGAGCTTGTTGCTGCTCTTGATGTTTTTGTAGCAGAGCTTGCTGTTGTTGCTGTTGTAAAATAGCTTGCTGTTGTAAATGCTGTTGTAATAGTGCTTGCTGTTGCTGTTGTTGTTGTTGTTGTTGTTCCATTTGTTGTTGGAGTAAAACTTGCTGCTGCAGTTGTTCCATTTTCTGTTGTAACTGGGTCTGCTGTTGCAGCAGAACTTGCTGCTGTTGTTCAATTTGCTGTTGCATTTGTGGTTGTTTTTGTATTCCAGATTGCTGTTGTTCAATTTGTTGATGCAACTGGCTCTGCTGCTGTTGCTCCAGTTGCTGATGTTTCTGTAAAAGAGTCTGTTGTTGTTGTTGCTGCTGCTGCTCCAATTGTTGTTGTAGAAGTGCTTGTTGTTCCTGTTGTTGCTGTTGTAGAAGAGCTTGTTGCTGCTGCTGCTGCTGCTCCTGTTGCTGTTGCAGAAGAGTTTGCTGTTGCTGCTGATCCAAAATTTGCTTTTGTACAAGTGCTTGTTGTTGCTCCAGCTGCCGCTGTTGCAATTGGGCCTGTTGTTGCTGCTGTTGAAGCAGTGCTTTTTGCTGCTGCTGCTGCTCAAGCTGCTGCTGGATATACGCTTGTTGCTGCTCAAGCAGTAAAGCTTGTTGATGCTGCTGCTGTTGCTCCAACTGTTGTTGTTGTTGTTGTTGTTGTTGTTGTTGCTGCTGCTGCTGATGTCGTAAAAGAGCTTGCTGTTGCTGCTGCTGCAGTTGTTGTTGTTGCTGCTGTTGTTGTTGCTGCTGTAGTTGTTTTTGATGTTGTTGTTGTAGTATCATGGTCTGCTCATGAAGATCCATTTGTGGTTGCTGTTTATAAGCCTGAGGTTGCTCCCCTGGCTGTGGTAAAGACATGGCTTGCTGCTCCATACCTGTTTGTGTTGGTAACACTGTCTGCTGAGGTGGCTGGACATGCTGTATGGGCTGTTGTACATAGATCTGTTGCTGACACTCAGGTTGGTGTTGTTGGATAGCTGTAGTTGAAAGGTTCTGTTGATGCTGTTCAATCGGTGGCTGTATGGTAGCTGCTGTGGCCTGGGGTTGCTGAATGGCATTAGCTTGTTGCTGTTGAAGCAGAGCAGCCTGAGCCTCCATTTGCTGCTGCTGCTGCTGCTGAAGGGTGGTGGTCTGTGGTTCCATCCCTATCTGTTGTTGTTGAACAATGGTTTGCTGAGGGATCATGACATGCTGTGTTTGCTGGGGTGCTGCCTGGGGGATGATGTCAGTGAGCTGCATGGGAGTGGCAGTGGGTTGGCTCTGCTGTGCAAGGGGCACAATGGCCCCCACTAGTCCAGCAGGATCACTGATTGAGAGGGGCGCAGTGAGGACATTAATGGGTGCTTGTGGAGAGACTGGTGGTATGTATGATTGTGAGGGAGCCATTGACCCATGGGGAGTGGCAATTTGTGATCCATCTGAATGGTATGGTTGTGTCTTCAGTGATAATGACAGAAAAATGAGTAATGTTGAAAGAAGAGGGAAAAGACAGTAGCAGAAAAATAAGGTAAGAGTAAGCTTTGGCAAGTGGCATTAATAATCAACATATTTCAATTGATTTGTAGTTGGGTAAAACAGTTACTTGAAGAAAAAAGCACAAAATATAGAGAAGCAGTGTGACCTTAGTTCTAGTTCAAGTAGTAGTAATGTATTAGATCAAGTGTCTCATATGCCTTTGACTTTAAGTTAATAACAACTGATTAATGGGTCTGTTTACCTGCGAATATGGTTGAGGTACACTTGGTGAGACCTGCGTTGCCATGGGCTGAATGAACGTCTGACCAACAGGTAACCCTGCACTTTGGCCTACGGACGTGCTCGAGATACCACCACTCTGAGGCACATTTGGACCCCCTCCACTCTGACTAATGGGGAGCATTTGGGGATGAGCCACGGCCGCAGTACTCTGTAGTGCCAGAATATAGAAATTACACGATGTGATTTAACAATACATTGACTTCAAACAACAGTTAATGAATCACTTTGGAATTTTTTATGGCAAAGATGTAAATATAGCTTAGACTTACAGATGCAGCAGAGGGGAGAATAGCTTGGGAGTGGGTATACGATTCCCCTTGCTGAGAATACGCCTGGCTCTGTCCACTTGCATAAGATTCACAGCTGGCTGAACCAATGCTCTCACCTTCTGAAAGTAAAAATGAATGAAAATGAAAATACAAAAAATACAAAATTAAAAGGGGATAAAATAATCAGCATTTTATATTTGTCCAAGTCCCAATATTTAATGTCCTAACTGATTCATTCTCTACACTATCATTTAGTCTGTAATTGTCATGTCCTATTCAATGACAGCATAAATCTCTCATAATCTTCTGGTTTATATAATATGAGATGAAGGAGCTTACTCTACCTGGCAGGTTGAGGGTTGTCGCACTGAGGATATGCTGCTGCCTGACATGCTGGTCTGCCTCTGGCAGTTCCTCAGGCTCCTGCCCTCCTCCTCCACCCCCTCCCCCGATCTGCCCAGCTGCCCCTGGCCCCAATGAGGAGGGGCAGGATGGATGGGAGCAGGTGTAGGAGGTGAGGGTGGAGTCTCTTCTCTCCTCAAAGCCCTGCTGCTGGAGGAGCTGCTGTTGACGATGCTCTCGTGACTTCTTGATCTGATTGACTCTGTCCCGGATGGATTTGCCCACCACCTTTGCATCGCTCTCATGGAAGAAGCCTGACTTCACCTGTGATAAGAGGCAGATAGAGTGAAAGAGAGAGAGAGAGAGAGAGAGAGAAAGAGAGTAGGGAGTTGATAAATTAAAGGGAATCTAGGTCACAAGAAACTAGCTCGGAATGCCTGATAAATGAGCTGTGGGATTTCCTTCTCTCGACCATCCTTCTGGCTCTTAGGTTTTAAGGCCTTTACTCAATCTACCTTATCCTATATCCAATATTCACAAACCCCATTTCTCCCAGTCAGGCCTGAATTGCCCCATGTCTCACCATCTCCAGTGCCACCTCCTCAGCACTATCATTCTCCAGGTCATAGCTGAACTCAATGGCCTCATTGTCCTTGTGTTTGCCCTTCAGCTTCTTGGGCTCCTCAACCCAAATCCGGAGAGCCAGACAGTCCTGTAAGCCAGTGTCCTCCTCTGCCAGCTCCACCCGTACCCCTGTGTCCTCCCCAAAGAATGCATGGGTTAGGAGGTCTCGGATGGACAGTCTGTCAAAGGAGGGAAAATTGAACACATGAAACAGAAGCACCATGAAGTTTTATGAGTGCTCTATCAGCAGTTCTGCATGAGACAACACTATACGTCATGTTATGAGAACAGAAACTGCTTACCTCTGGCTCTTATTCTGACGAATGCAGCCCTCGATGATCTCTTTAATCTCTGGGTCGTTGACTTTATCAAAGCTGGCTGGTTTTATACCCTGCATTTAGGATACAAAAAATCTTTTGGACTGGTCTCTTGTCAAACCAGTAAGTTAAGAGATTAAGGTGTGAGACCAACAACAGATACATGAAGTCCAAGTTGTATTATTGTGTAAATGTAATTACATTATAGCTGCAATTTAAAGTGCCATAATCCTCATCATATGGAAATGAGTTTATGATGTTACACAGGGTTTATTAGTTTATTAGTATGCATGAACTTCTGCGATACTGTGATCTACTGTATGTAGCGATATACATAGCTAAATCTCACCCACTTTTTCCGATGCTAAAACAACACTACTGACATTTTATAATAAAGTACAATGTTGCATAAGTAGTGCACATATGTAAGAGTACACATGTAATATGAGAAAAGCTACATTTTCTTACAGTTCAATTGCTAGTATTTACAATCAAGCAAGGTAGCTAAATAGTACTGTATTCTCCACAGAAGAGATGGAGGCAGTTGATCAATGACGGGGCCAGAGAGCTAGGATCACATTTAAATAAACTGATAATTAATTAGGTCTGTAAGTCACTGCCCCAGATGTGCTGAGACTCTACACAATCTGTACTTATTTCTGAAATAAGAACAGAGCACAGAGTTTCATGCAGCCAAAGAGACTCACACTTGTGACTTTGCGATAGATTTGAGCAGCGTTCTGGCACTCAGAGTAGGGGTATTCTGAAGTAGCCATCTCCAGCATACACATCCCAAAGGCATAGACATCCACAGACTCATCATAGTGCTCCTCATACATCTCTGGAGCCATGAACTCTGGGGTTCCTGTTGAAAGCATACAATAGATCCCAGCCATTAAAATAAATAAATAAATAAATAAATACTACATTACCACTATCAGTATTTATAATCTTTATTTACTGCAGTGTAACACTGTCCACAGTGGATTTAACCTCCTAAATCAATATAGACCCCTGATAACAATCTTAATAGCTCCTGTGCCCTGAGCTTTATTGAACAAAATGGTACTCATAGTCCATTGCTTTGGTTGGCTCTCATAGCCAAACATCTAATCTGTAGCCTGTATTTACATTAAGTGCTGTCCACATGGATTTTAGAGTTACTGCATCAATAATAATCTATATTCCTAGGCAGCTACTGCCCTCTGAAAAAAAAAAAAAAAAAAAGAAGTCTTGCGGCTATACATCAGACCACTGCTGAGTGCAGTAGAATGAGCATTTAGAGGAACTGACTCAGTATGCTGCTGTAGCTACAAAATGCCTTGTGTTGTTTTCAGATATATTTGGTCTATTTATGTAGCTTACCTATGACACTCTTGGCAAAGGAGGTCCTCATAAGTGTGGCCAGTCCCAGGTCTCCTATCTTGACTGAACCTGTAGGTCCTGTGATGAAGATGTTATCACACTTGAGGTCCCGGTGGACAATTGGAGGGGTCCTGGTGTGGAGGAAGTGAAGGCCCTTCAGGATCTGCCTGCACCAACTCCTCAGAACTTTGGGTTTCATCACCTTAAAGCGCTTCAGGTAACTGCATGGAGAGAGAAACAGCTGTATTTCATGGTCTGATACAGAGGCATATTTTAGGTCACCAACAACGTAACCACATAAGGGACCCAACAATACTATAAATACTATAGAATTTTAATGCATCATATTAATATGACCTGCCATTTCACTTCAATCCCATGGCACTCACAATACTCTGAATATTACATTGTAGATAATGAATTTACTTCCCCATATTTTTTTTTACAACAGCTTTAATTCATTAGATTATTAAGACTGACACATTTTGATCTCAATTCCTCTAAAGCCCAATTTGCTCTTCTAATTGCACAGAACAGTTTATTAATAGAAAAGTATTTTTTTCCCCAACAGTATTTATTGCTAAAGCATTGAGTGATATAATCTTATAAAAATCTAAGTCATACCAGTAAACAGCAATTAGCACAGAAGGTGTAGGTTGTCCTGTAGATTTTTTTTTTTTTTTTTTGCAGATGTTGGGGCTAGGAATATTTTTAGTTGAGGTCTACTGTAAGTTTGTTTCTAGCTGTTCTACAGGATTAGTTTTGCAGTGTCTGCTCCTATTTGTATTATGACACATGGAAAATGTGTTGTAAGTCTGATTACAACTGTTTTTGTTTTATTTAGTAACAAATTGAGCAATATGGCCATATATTCATTGAACTCACATTTTTCAAGCAATGGGGATAGTTTTCCAGCTATGGGGGAAGACAAATGAATTACAGCCAAATGAATGTAAGCACTACCGTAGATGATATCACTCAGAGAAGAAATTTAAATTTAATAGAACTTTATGACTCTTAAACTAAATTACATTTTGCTATACCTTTTACAATATGCATAGGCTGATCTATGCAATTTTTGCTTTGTTTTTTAGAGGGTTGAAGAACCTCATTATGGTAAAATGTAAACAATCTGTGCTCTAAAAGTACAGAATGAGGGTTCATTGAATGAATAGCATAGCAAAATATAAGCAGGGTGTGCTTACGTTTTGAGTGTTCCTGAGGTCATGAGTTCGGTGACCAGTACAATGCATTTCTTGCCACGGAGCACAGACTCCCATGAATCGTAGAAGCGGACAATGTTGGGGTGCTGGAGCCCCTTGAGCATCTCCGCCTCTTCCTTGAAGCGTTGCTGCTCTGCCTTGGTCAGCTTGCGGTCCTGAGGTGAGAGATACACACCAAGTTACATGGTATGCATGCATACATTTCATGTCCTCAGAGATATTTGTGACTGGCTAATCCAAATATCAATCATTCATTCATTCATTCATTTTTGAGAACTGCTTATTTCTGTTTATGGTCACTGTAGGGCTGGGGCCTACCATGCATGCAGCATGCAGTGGACAGACAGCAGGGAAACACCCTGTCCATCACAGGGCAGACACATACAAAAACACTCTCATGCTCACATTCACAGCTATGGTGAACTGTGGGACAAATGTGCTCCAATTTCACACAGAAAGCCAGGGCCGAGATAGAAATATCAAACAGTGCAATGTGAATTTGCGACGGTACGCAAGAGAGTGAATATCTCATTCATTTCAATAAGCTGTACAAGATCAGGGGCAAGATGAATAACAATGGCTACAATAGTGGACTGTCAATGACAGACCGCACTACACTCCCCGGGGAGCATTCACATCACCAGGCAACCTGACACTTCACACCCATGACTGTGCACTACATACCTACTACCACTAGATGGTGCTAGCAAAACAGAGTTGCAGGAGTGCCGAGACAACACCCAAGCCAGAGCTTTATAAAACACATCTCTGCCGCATCTGCCACAGAGGCACAGTATGGCGGATGGTATGGATGCTGCAGAAATCTCACTGCCAGCTTTGCACAGGAGCAGAAGCAGCCAATGACAAATCCCTCCACTAAACATTGGTAAACAGTCTATTCATAAGAAGACTTAAGCCTCATGGAGAGCTCATGGAAACATTAAATGCAGTGCAGTTATTCTGCTCTGAAGCAAAAAAAGGAGAACTATCTATTTTTTTTATTTTAAGTATTTTTCTTAAGTGTTTTTTTTCCCTAAACCCTGTTCACACAGTGCTTACCATAAGCTTAAGCTGTATTCAAACAAAATACATAGATATCTCTTACGTATTAAAAGCCATAATGAGAATATAAAAAATATAATGACAATTACCAAATAGGCATACACTTAATGGTTTCAGAAGGTATTCCATCTACAATTAAAGCACCATATATAGTGCTGATATTCAAAAGCAAAACAAGATTATTACAGTCAGGAAAATCCTGACTAGCTTCTTTTGGTCTAAGCCCTTTTTTAATCACGTCACACATAACAGCTGCTGTTTGCTGTTGTCATGTGTATAAATAATAATGTGTTTTAGGACTGTGGTCTTTTGACCTCTGTTGACTTTGTGACTTGACATTCACTATTCAACAGCGAACACTCTGAGTAGTAAACACACCGTAAGAAGCTATGGTCGCGAGCTTGCATTAACACAACAGGCAAATTTTAACATGGCCATGTATATAAAAGCAAATAAATGAGAAAAAATATCACTTAATGCATGGTCCTGTTTCTCATAGAGACACACTTTCAACAGCAAAATGCAAACATTTCATGCTTAATACCTGTGAGAGAGCAAGAGACTAGCCTTTGCAGTGTCACAAGCAGAGTGTCCCTATAAATAGCGTCATCATAACACTAGCTTTCCACTGATCGATTCAATTGATGTTGAGCTTTCTGTTTACACAAACTGTCCAAAGGGAGGTGATGTGCTGCAGATGTTACAGTGTGAATAATGTGATTTTAATGTAATTCAATTTACTTTTATCTGTTGCTTTTTCTCCCACTCTATAATTTTGTCTCAGCTTCTCTCTCTCTCAGCTTCTATCTTTTCTGGGATCTTTTGGTCTCTGTCTATACTGGCTCAATGTCCTTTTCTGGAAGTATTGGTGGAGGCCACCTCTCCACTCCTCCCCTCTCTTCTTGTATTCCCTGGAACAGAGACATAGCATCAACAAGGAGACTGCTCTTCGTTGCACTATTATGGCTAAAAATAAGCTGCCCGGCCTGGGCCTGCCCTCTCCTTTCATTCTGTTTACTCCATCTACCTCATATTCTACATGTGTGCAGGCATGTGTGTATGTGTGTGTGTGTACATGGCTACATATAAGTTTGTCTGTAAATGCTTGGCTCTCAACTACTACACCTACATCTGTCTCCATTCTAGCGCGCTCGTGTTTGTCGGGGAGTATTGCTTCTATTTGGGTGCATCTGTCCTCTGTGTCACTCAGTCAGAGCATCATTTTGGCTGACTGTCTGGCTCTGTGTGAGACAGACTGCTTGCCTGTGAGTCTCTGTCTGCTATCCTCCTCAACATCTATTGTGTTTCCCTCTGACTGTCAAATCAGACAACCTTAGGGTCACCAAAGGTCAGACAGGGTTAGTTATTGTATTTGTGTCTAGACAGGCTCGCACACACTCACACCTACACCCACATATCTATACACAGGCACACACACAAACAAATACATTCACGCACATATTTACACAAACACAAGCACAGTAACAAAAGCATCTGCTGTTCAAATGAAAGGCAATACACACTCCTCAAGTGCATCATGAATAAGTCACAATCCCCTTTCCATTCACAAAGCTGCTAAACACACCCAAACACAATTACTACTGTTAGAAATTAAAGGGAAAGGAGACATCACTTAGGCATATGTGATAAGATGTAAGCAGATACTGCAATTCTCAATAAATGCTATAAAACGAAGGAGGTAATGGATTGTATGCTATAGCTGATTAGTCCTGCTAGCACAACACAAAAAGGCATCTGTCCAAGCAAATGACAAGGAATCAGCACAAGCAAAAAAGGACAAAACAGCCTCTTGACCATCAGATAACTGGAAAGGAGAAAGCAAGAGCAACAAAGAGACAGAAGCTGAGGGAGAGAAAAGGGGGGACTCATGAGGCCATGAAAGAGCTCTATTGTAACCAGCTTGGTCTTTCTTCCTCTCTGCAGTCTCTCCAAGTCAATGTGCTCGTTTATAAGTAGAGTAAAACATACGGAATGAGACCTTCGCTCGACTAGCAAACAAAGCTCAAACCTTAGGTGGCAAATAATAATGACGCATAAATACTTGTGTGTTAATTTTGTCTAATGACTCAGAGCTGTTAATGAGTGCAGTTGGTTGTGTCATGCCCTCTTTGGGCAGTCATATGAATAAATACCTTTGGCAGTAAACAATGCAGCTCTTAAAAATAACTTCAAGCAAACACATTGTACAACAACCAATTCTAACTTGGCTCTTCTATGGTATATACTCTGTTAGTTTAGTAATGTAATGTGTTTGTGACATGTTTGCCTCCATGACAGGGCTGTAACTAACTTGGTAAACAAGAGGAAAACCTGTAAGCAACTGACCCTGTCCATACACCATGAGACTGTTTTGGAACAGACACCTGGTGCAGCAGAAGGTCAAGCTGTGGGTTAAGTAGCTTCATAAAACACCAGAAGAAATGGACAGGATATGACTTACAGGGCACATTTGGCGGGTAAGAAGCTGGGGTCAAGGAGGCCCAGACATGTGAGCCCTAGTATCACAACCTCTGTTGGGAAAATATTTAACATCATGTCACTACACAAAACTAACCACCTTATATTGTTTTTTCCTACTAACATTCTTGTCTGGGGGCTGGGGATTCACCCAAAATGAGACAAATAGTTGTAAAGAGGGAGATAAAGAGGTGCGTACTACTCTTGGTACAGGTCAACATTTGTACGTGCATGAGTGAGCCTTAGTGTGGTCCTGTAGTAGGGGAGTAAACGTTTCAGTGTTTGGAAATGCGAGGTGGCTGGAGGCTTGGATTAGATTACTGTAAGCTACGACAGCTCAGACTAACAAGATGGACTGCTGGAAAAGGGCAGGCTCTGACCCTGGATTAGGACTCCAGGCCAGTGGGCCAAGTTCACTAACCATCATGGCTGCCTCTAGTCAGTCCCTGCTTAGGTGACCCTTGCTTACACAGATTATTTCAGAAGCCCACCCATGTATTAAAATTGCCTTGTGTTGTGCATTGGTAAAGACTGTTACTTCACTGCTGTAATGTCTAGTTGGCCAGCTGGAAATTATGACAGTCTGAGAAGATACAAAACACCTCAACTCTGGTTGCTCCACTGATCAATACTTCATTAAAATCTCAATCATGCATTTGTGCTTTGCTAACCCTAAGCCTCATATTATGACTTAAAACATTCCTCTCATTCATCTTACTGCTGTAGTTGGCTATATGCCAAATATGTAGCAAAGTGTTGACAGTGTTTTTATTAATGGAAATAAATACTTTTCTTCCCACTTTCATGTGTATTAAGAGAGTTCCTCCTTTATCAACCTTGGATTGCTTTGGATTTAAATCCCTTCAAATAATTGCACATCACAACAATCCGATCTTGTGCTTTACAGATATGCTGAATTTGAATAACACAATACAAATTAAGGCTTATGCTTTGTGGTTAATTGCTCAGACATTCAATAATAATTGAATCTCAGTGGCCAGATAGCAAATGAATATTGTGATAAAAGGATACAGCCTGAGTAACACTACTCATGTGTCACTGCCCTAGTTGATCTGTCTGGTCAGTTTAACTGGATTGATTGTATCCCAGTCTCATCAGTTCTGCTGTGGTCCATTCAATGTTCTGTTGCTAATTTTAGTCACTTGTCAATAGTATGTCTTTGGTTTGCCTATCCTAACCCAACTGGTCTTTCATGTTGAGAAAAAACAATTTCCAATTCCTCCCTATACTGTAGCTGCTTGTTACACTGGGCTGAGTA
>OMKZ01054574.1:0-10316 GCA_900302535.1 Neoniphon sammara
AAATAATTTCCCCCCCATCGCTTTGGTGCCCCTCTAGCATGGCGCCCCTATGCGCCGCATATAGTGCATACCCACTTTTTGCACCACTGTCCTAGATTCTACATTTTCTCTCACATTTCTCTCACCAATTTCCTCTCCCTTCTTGGTTCCACTTTTTTGAAAATAGGACTCGATTTTTCTCACTTTCCTGCAAGCTGTTCAAACACCCGGTATCCGATTGATACAAATGACCGTAGTTAACGTTTCCTCAGTGAGTGTAGTGAGGGCAACTTGTGTGGCTCAGATGTCAGCGCGCGTCATCACATTTTGCAGAGTGCCGATGTGAAAAAAGACAGAAGTTGTAGGCTATGACTTAGTTTGGTCCACTTTGTGTGGATTTATTTTAGGAGCAAAATGCGAATGAAAGGGTTGAAATCTGTACTCGCATGCGTGCTCCCTTTTTATTTTTTCTACTTGCACCAATCTATGTTTAGGCGCATATGCAAGTGAAACGCTAGCACTGAACAGCCCTGCCTTATCCATAAAAGGTGGATTTTCCGATTTTCCACAATGTGTATTTATACATTTGTTATTAAATTTAGAATCAGTTAGGTGCCAATCATAGACTTTAAGTTTTGGCAAAGTTGACATTACATTTCCGCACTGTAAAAACGCCAACTTATGATTTGTTATTCTAACCTGTTTTTTTAAGTTGACTGAGCAACCACTTGCGCAATTTACTGAGCTAACTAAAAAAAACAAGTTTACTCAATGTTTCTCAAAGGTGGTAGTGTCAATGTGAATAATTTAGTTCAGACAACTTTTATGTGTGAGTTGTACAAAACTGTAAAAACCCCATCTTATGAATTCTTATTCTAACCCATTTTTTTAAGTTTTTAAGTTTACTCAATAAAGTTGAGAAAACTCATTTGTGCAAGTTGTACATTGAGAATCTACAGGTTATTATCACAATAACTTGGATGGGGGCAGCCAGGGTTCTGGAAGCAAACTAGAAAGCAAATTCCCCGCAGGGAATTTGCTTTTGACCTCCAAAATCTAATCAGTTTATCTTTAAGACATAGTCGACATTTGTACCAAATTTGAAGAAATTCCCTCCACAGTGCCTTGAGAAACATGATTTCTCAGATACAAAGTGAAAACATTTATAAGCAGCAGCCATAACATCATACAATAGTTATTGTTTATTTATCAAGAGACTCCTGTAATTCTCTGCTCAGTAACAATGTGGTTGTCAAAAAAGAAAAAAAATACTTCCACCATAAAACTCAACAGAATTTGAAGGAAAATACTTCCGGAAAGGAAGAGAAGAAGAACAAGAAGAAGAAGTATTTCCGGAACCGGCCTCCCACTCCCTCTTGTTCGCACCACATTTCACAGATGGGATAAAAGGTAAGTGTGAATAAGGTCAGTGTTTTCAAGTAAATTTACTTTTATAAAGTTTTGGCAGCACGAGAACATTACGGTTAACTAACTTTAGCCAATGTTAGCTTGGCTAACGTGTATTCCATTTTAGCTAGTTAGCCAGCTAAATTGTCTGCGGTCACACACTTGCTGTCTGTTTTCCACTGTATTCACTCCCTGTCCCAAACAAGGTAATATGTGTTGGAAGCGAAAGGCTGACAGGTGGTGAAAACGGAGCCTCCGTCTCCATCAGCTTCTCTGTAATTTTCTGTCTGTTCTGTCTGTCGGTTCAAAATCTGCAGAGACTAATGCTAGAAGACGTCACAGGTAACATTACCAGTGAATCACATAAACTATCTAGTTGTTTGCTCGCTCATACTGTAAATCGGAGCGGTCCGCGGAACAGCGGGCTGGTGCTGAGCAGCCACCAGCCAGCAAGCTTTGTCAGGGGGCGACTTCCCCGGGTTTTGCCCGTCCTCTCTGGGAAGAACCAGTGTTATACCGCATTTGATTTTCACGCATGTTGCAGGCAGAAACCAGGCAGGAAACACAGGGAGTATGTTATTCAGGTTCTTCCCCAAAATAAAGTGAAATAGGTAATTTTTGCTATATAAAGATGTATAGGCTGCATATCATTTCACAGACCTGCACACTATTGTTTTTCGTTTTGACTAAAAAGTATTTTTTTTTTATCAAATAGCTCCATGAAACATCAATTCAGCACAACATCCATGTATACTGCATTATCATCTTCTGCCCTGTGTATTTTCAAGTCAAAACACCAGAAGTTGAAGTTTATCTGCTTTTGATGGATTGCAGGCATTTTGTTTTTTTAAGTGTTTTTGCTGGTGTTTAGGCTGTTTTTCTGGAAGATGTATTCAGATTCTTAAATAAAAGTATCAATACCGCAGTGTAAAAATACTTCATTACAAGTAAAAAATCTTGCATTTGAAAACAGAGAATTGGGCAGTGACATATATATAAAATTTAACAAAGAACACTATTGATACTGATGAGCTAATGCCTGAGCAACATTTTAATACATCAGTCACAGTTTGATTTTTTGCAGTTTTTTTCTTTCAGGTGAGATAGCCTATACTTAAGTATGATTTTAAACGCAGGATTTGTACTTCAATTGTTGAGTGAAAGGTTATCTTTGTTGGGTTTTGGAATTAAACAAGACCATGTTTCAAAGTAGGAGAAAGATTCTTTGCTAAAAATACATTCCAAGAAAGCAATGTACAGTAACACTCTGATATCTTCCAAAAAAAAAAAAAAGAAAAGAAAAAAAAGAGTAAAATTTCAGTAAAAGCCATCTATTCCTGGTGACCTCCCCTTAGACATTTGTCAGATCGCTTTATCTAATTCTTCAATTCTAAGTTTTTCCTCTGTATGCTGCTTAAAAACATCATCCATCTCTTTCTTAAAGTCTAATTTTATCAAAAAAATTGTTGACATTGGATTGATAAAGGTTACTGTAGAAAGCTCTTATTTCTTCACTTACTTGATCTTGATTGTCAACAATGACACCATTAACGAGCAATTTTTGAATTTTCTTTTTCGATTGCCTTTGTGTTTCCAAACCAAAGAAATATGATGATTTTGTTTTTCCTTCCTCAATCCAACAAGCTCTTGAATGGACAAATGCACCCTTTGCTTTGCTAACAAAGAACTAACGGCCAGAAAGATAAGAGGAAAACCAGTTAAAAACAGTTCCCGAAAGCCCAATGTGATCCCTCAGTCTATTTACTGTAAAAGAATTTTGTGATCAACCGTGTCATGAGCAGCATTTAGATTGAGTAGTACCAACACTGTAGGTTTATAGGAATTTAGATGTATACTGATCATACTTTGACTAGGGCTGTTTCAGTGCTGTGATTAGGCCGAAAACCAGATTGAAACATTTCCAACTTACTGTTTGAGATAATAAAATTGTTTAATTGAATGAATCTAAAATTTTACATAAAAAAGGAAGATTGGAGATTGGTCTGTAGTTGCTGGGTGTCAAGGGATCAAGGCTACTTTTTTAAAAGTGGATTCACAAATGCAGTCTTGAATACTGTGGGGAATACGCCTCATTGGAATGAGTGATTAAAAATTCAAGGACCTCGTGAGACACTGAATTAAAAACATTTTTAACATTTTAAGCCACACCCTCTCTCATAACTTATGAAGCACTCGTTTACCCTTGTAGGAAGCATCATTGGACTCTGCAGAGATTCCTTTTTCAGTGGTGTAGGTTAGCCCCGCCATCTCGTTCTGTTGGTCTATCAGTTCATTGGTCCACAAAAATCTATCCATTCATTGGTCCACAAAGCAGTGCCCACCCAATAGCAACCACAACTTTCTACCTATGAGGCTGAAATTTGCCATGGAGTTCAAGTGTTTGTGAGGTTGTGTGTTTATGTGTGAATGCATGCACACATGGATGCATGCACGTACTGGTTGCAGCTATAGTGAATTCACACTTCTTTGTATATATATTCTATTTAATGTAGATTTCCTTGCAGTGCTGCTGTGTCACATGAATTTCCCCCATCCCTACTAACACAGAGTCGTTGCAGGAATGTCACTGAAATGTAATTTTCACTACGTTAAACGTTGCTGGAACATCACATGTAACGTTGTAGCAACCTACAAAGTGAAGTTCCAGAGTATGATCATCAGCATGTCATTTTAAACATCTGCTTTATAGTTTACAACTAAATGTAAATGTACATTTTTGGACAGCTATCTAATTCATCTGAATTTCAGTATCATAAATTCATTCATACATTCATTGATTAATTTTCCATGCTTAAGCCCCTGATATACTTCAAAATCCACGTGCATGCAGACAGCTGCTGCTCACAGACTGCGGATGTACAAGCAGCTCTGGTTATACTAGAATTTGGCTGTCTAGACCGGACGAAACCAAAAGAGAAGACGACGTTTACCGTGCATGTGCAATCTGAATCAAGATGGTGATGTCAACAAACGCAGAGGATCTGCTGTGTATGCTGTTTTTAGGTAAAGAAGCAGAAAACAAACGCAAGAAAGCCAGAAAGTTGTATGTGTGTTGCTGGGTGTTTAAATTCTGTCATTTTAGCAACATTGCAGCAACTTCATTATATTAAGTACAGGAAACGTCATGCAGAGGACGTTGAACAGACATTGCAATACCTGTTGCCTTGTAACATTTCAGCGACGTAGCAGCAACGTAACTAATGGCAACGTTTCATGTTGCTGTAAGGTCCTACAAAGTAACAAATGAAACGTCACAATCACAGCGCTGCTGGGACATACTGTGTTTAAATTGTGTCATTTTAGCGAAGTTGCAGCAACGTCATTAGATGAGGTACAGGAAATGTCATGTAGAGGACGTTGAACAAACATTGCAAGTGAAGTTGTCACAACATCTCCAAAAAGTAGTGGAAACATTAGGACAATGTACCGGCGACGTTTAAAATGACGTGCTGACAACAACATTCTGGAATTTTCACTTTGTAGGTTGCTAGGATGTTACATGTGACATTCCAGCAACGTTTAACATAGCGAAAATTACGCTTCATCGGTGTTCCTGCAACGACTCTGTGTTAGTAGGGAACACTCTCCTCCTACACCAGTGAACATCCAGGGCACAGACATTGAGATGGTGAAATCTTACAAGTACCTGGGTTTTCACCTGAATAATAAACTGGACTGGACAATACAAATGCACTTTACAAGAAAGGCCAGAGCAGACTCTAACTGCTGAGAAGACTCAGGTCTTTTGGAGTGCAGGGGCATTCCTGAGGACCTTCTTTGACTCTATGGCATCTCGACTGCCGACAGGAAGAGACTCAGCAGACTGGTTAAGAAGGCCAGCTCTGTCCTTGGATGTCCCCTCGACCCAGTGGAGGTGGTGGGAGAAAGGAGAATGATGGCTAAGCTGTCCTCCCTGATGGAGAACATGTCCCACCCCATGCAGGACATTCTGACAGCACTGGGAAGCTCCTTCAGTGACAGGCTGCTTCACCCGCAGTGTGAAAAGGAGAGATACCACAGGTCCTTCCTTCTTGCTGCTTTCACATTCTACAATAAACACTGCTGCCAGTAGATCACACACACCACACACACCAGAATTGACAAAGTCACTCGTGCAGTATCACTGTATCCTATTTAATCTGTGCAATATCAATATCTCCTGTGTGCAATGATGTGAACTCAACTACTGAGCCTGTTTACTTATTTATTTATTACATTGTTTACTTATTTATTATATTTTATTTTATTTATTTATTTGTTGTTGTTTTTCTCTGTGCTTCTTGCTAGTGTGCTATCCCCCTTGATGCTGTAACACTGCAAATTTCCCTACTGTGGGATTAATAAAGGATTATTTTATTTTATCTTATCTTATCTTAATATTTTTATTAGCTGCGACCAGCAGTTCCATAGGTTGCTCCGTTGGTCGGTCGGTTGGTCCACAAAATTTCCGTGCCCTGTGGCAGCCACAGTTGTCAGCCAAGGAAGCTGACACTGGAGGTCAAGAGTGTGAGTGTGAAGGTGTGTGTTCATGTTCATGCCAATTGGATGAAAGGGGGCGTGGCAATGGGAGTGGCCTATCACAAAAAGGCACATAGCTTCCAAATGGATTCACAGGCTTGCAAAAGATTTTGTGGATAGGTTTGTCATGAGCCAAAGGACAGCTGATTAACTGTTCATGCTGATTGGCAAAAAGTGGGCTTGGCAGTAGGTGTGGCCTTTAACAAAAAGGCACATAACTTCGAAATGGATTCTTGTAACATGGCCAAACTTTGAAGAAACACACACACACACACACACACACACACAGAGAGAGAGAGAGAGAGAGAGAAAGAGAAACACATTTGCCCCGGCCCTATACTTTAGCCGTGCCCCTTTTCATAACTCATGAACTGTTTGTCGTAGACTCTTGTGGGAGGCATCACAGAACTCTGTAGAGAGTTGCTTTTTTATTGGTGTGGGTAAGCTCTGCCTCCTATACTCAGGCATGCCTCCATTCATAACTCTTTAACCATTTGTCATAGACTGTTGTGGGAGGCATCATTGAGAGAGTTCCTTTTATATTAGAGTGGGTTAGCCCCGCCCCCTATACTTTAGCCGCAACCCCTTGCATGACTCTTTAGCCATTTGTTTTAAGCACTTGTGGGGGTCACTAGACTAAGCAAGGTTCATTTTTCATTGGTGACAGTTTGCCCCGCCCCCTATACTTTAGCCACGCTTTCTCTCATACCTTATGAAGTACTTGTAGACTCTTGTGGGAAGCATCATTGGACTCTGCAGAGATTCCTTTTTCAGTGGTGTTTTTCACCATCTTGTTCTGTTGGTCCATCAGTTCACTGGTCCACAAAAATCTACAAAGCACTGCCCAACCTATAGCAACCACAACTTTCTACCTAGGAGGCTGAAATTTGCCATGGAGTTCAAGTGTTTGTGAGTTTGTGTGTGTGTGTGTGTGTGTGTGTGTGTGTGTGTGTGTGTGAATGCATACTCACATGGATGCATGCACGTACTGGTCACAGCTATATCGAATTTGCACTTCTTTGGATATACATATATATGGTAAGGGACTTGGATGCTGGATAGGGGGGTGGTGGCCAACAAAAGAGACAAAATGGCCTCAGGCTAAAAGGAATCACGGCTTCAGACCAAACAGCTGCAGGCAAAACGGCATCAGGCTAAATGGTCTCATGCAAACATAATCAGACCAAATGGCATCAGGCTAAACTTCCTTAGAAAAAACTCCATCAGACAAGACAAAATGGTAATATTCCAATCAGGATATGGTCCATGTATATTTAACTGTTTGTTTATTGGATTAAATCCAAAGTGGCAGAAACGAGAAAACTTTTTGTTTGCCGCCAGCATGCGCCCATGTCAGACCACCTGTCAAAAAGCACTTGCCACTAGGCCTAAAAAAATTTCTGGGGGAAACCCTGGACAGTAACAGTGTCGGATTGTTATAACAGGTAGCGAAGAGATGTCTGTGAAATTATACAGCAATAGACAAATTTGTAATTTAAAACGCTTAAATGGCAAACATTGACAGTAGCTCTGTGGATCCTGTAGCTTATACTTTGATACACAATTGATTTTCAAAAGCCTTTTATCTCAGAACATAGGAGAATGGGCAGCAACTAGCCAGACATTATAAAGAGCCAATGTCACACTTGTTCAGTGAGCTTTGATGGGAAGGTGAGAGGAACCAGAACATACCATCAGAGACGCTGTATGTTTTGTGCTTGACAATGATTCATTCAAAATGGTTTGTTAGATCTTTTTTACTCTTTACGCACTACTTACTGCAGGTCAGGGTGTTTTGTTGTAGATCAGCTTGTGTAGGTATATATTACTTACTGCATGTGGGTATGTATTGGTGTAGGCTCTTCCAGCTGGATCTGGGTCAGTACTTGTCCAGCTGGTCCACTGGGGTCATGTTGACTGGAGAAAGAGAGAGAGAGAGAGAGAGAGAGAGAAGGAGGGAGTGAGAGAGACAGAGAGAGAGAGACACAGAGACAGAGAGATTTTTTTTAAATTTTAAACAGACCTTTATTTATAGTTGGTTCCGTTTACACAAGTTTTGCTGTTATCAAAAATTACACCAAAACAAATTCATACAAACCCCCCCAAAAATAAAAATACTGTAAATTACAAATCACAAAAATTCAGAACCAGAGTTCTCTCTGACTGAACACAACACATCCTTCACTTCCCAAATGTTTTTGTGTCAGTTTATAAAACTCAAACTCGACCCTGAGTCGAGCCGCCAGCAGCCCAGTCAGCATCTGAACCGCGTCCTCTGACCCCTCACCCCTCATACGGCTTTTCCTTGTTTTCAAATAGCTAGCTTGGCCAGTCCTGAAATGAAATTCATTAGTGTATGTACAGATTTTTTCTTTGCAGAGTAGTATGGACCATAGATAAAAAGACAAAAAAAATGTGCCCCTAAGCCCTGAAACCATGACTGTAGTAAACTAAATAGTCTAGCCAGTCTGGAACACCGAACAAACAGATGGTGTATCATTTCTATCTGCGAGCAGAAAGGACAGCCCTCCCCTGTGCCAGGATTAAGGTGCACCAGATACCTGTTTGTAGCTATGGCCCCATGTACAATCTTCCACTGGAGGTCACCTGTCCGTTTGTCAACAGGGGGTTTGTAAAGGGACTGCCAACAGCCTCTCGGGGACGATCCTATGCCAAAAAACTCTGTCCACCTCGACACCTTCACCCCTGCCAGGGAGCGTATGTTTGAAACCTTCACACTGATATGATAGGCTGCTTTTTTCCCCAGAGAGACAGTGAAACAGAGAGATGCTCATTTTAATAATATACTCATAGACATTGACATTGCAATACAACAAAATCACCATAAAATATCACAAGTAACAGCACAACCAAGCAGTCAAGTAATAAATTTTGTTTTCAGCAATTAGTGAGTTTGTGAGTGTGTGCATGAATGTGTGGTGGTGAGGAAACAGTTCAAAGAGTTCTTATTCAACAGAAAATCCCATGAGAAGAATCCAACAAAAATATTCTAAACAAATAATAATACTTTCTCAGTCTATACCAAAATCATCCATAATTCACAATGTTTCAGAATAGTTGAACTCAAATTTATCCTGAATATTTAAAACTAGAAGAGCCACAATTTGTTGCAGAGAGGGTGAGAGGGGTTTTCCATGATGGCTTTGATCTTGTCCCCTATCCAAAGACCCAAGAAGATTAGGCAATTTAGCGTGAAACAGCGACGGCTGTTTTGCACTTCATTTTTTACAGTCATGAAGCATCAGGCTATTTAACCTATTTTAACCCCTGCTACAGATACAGTAGGCTACTAGCCATACTACTGTGGCTATTTTGGGATGTGTGCTCTTCCTCTCTATGAGCCTGCCTTGAGATGGTAAGACTTTAACTTTTACAGTGTTTTGTATAATTCTGCTTGTTGTCTCTGTCCTGTGTGCTTGGAAACAAACTAGTTTCCCCCGGGGGATTAACCGTAACGCCATCTACCAAAAGACAGACCTATTTCCCAAAGCTGTAAACATTCCCAAATATTCCCATGTTTTCACAAATGATCCAGATTTGTTGAACTTTTTGTGTTCATACAGCAGTGGAAGTATGCTCATTGTGTGCTCATTTCAAAGCACTGCCATTCAAAATAATTAACTCAAGTCATCACAGCTTTAACCCAATTATCACACAATTCCCAAGATGGAAACAAAGTCAAAATTGTTCACACACTAATCAGAACCTCAGAATGGATAGATAAAAGGGCCATGGGTCACTTCACATGCTTTAGAAAAATGGATGCAGAAAGACCTGAAAGTAGAGGTAGAGTACACGCCAGAGGAGGTGGAACGTGGAATGTGGAAGAGGAGGTGAAGGTGGAGCGGGAGGTAGAAGAGGAGGAGGATGAGATGGAGCAGAAAGAGGAGGATGAGGTAGAAGAGGGGGAAGAGGTGGAAGAGTAAAAGGAGGCAGAAGAGGAATTAGACAGATAATGTCTGTTGTCCGTGCAACTCTAGTTGACTCTAGTTACCAATGAGGGAAGCTTTTTTTTTTTTTTTTTTTTTTACATTTTTTTCCCAATTGCTATCACACTAAAATGACATGCATAACACAATTATTTAAACTGAAACACAGAGAGCAAAACCTTTTCTCAAGTCTCCAAATCTCTAAGCACATTTTCTGCTTTACACACATTTTGCAATTCAAAATGGCACTTTTTAAAAGCACTGAACACAGTTCAATCTGACATAAAGTCACATGTTTGCCATTTTGAAACATTGCCATTCAAAATGACACTACATGAGCTAATTGGCCAATATATGTGCTACCTGGCCAAACACCTCAATGGTTAATTGTTACCACTTCAGGTGAGCACCTTTTTTTTTTTTTTTTTTAAAAAAAATGAA
>OMKZ01054575.1:0-12876 GCA_900302535.1 Neoniphon sammara
TATATATGCTTTACACAAGGTATAGCAGGAGTTATGGACCCAGTACAGAGTGGAGGACTCTGGGCCTTCATTCCATCAACACATTTTTGTCTACCCATCCACAACTCAAACACACCTCTACACATTCATTTACTGAACTGTTATCAGACACATACCTGACTAAACCTGTGGGATTTGGGCACAGCCCTGAGCATAACCATGCTTTCTATCATCAGCAGTATCTACCTTCAACAGGTTTGTACAATTTTGTTTTAGTCTACCCAGGAAAAACTTTGTCAACATTTGTTTCTGCTTGTTCCTTTTTGTCTCAGATACCACACAACAAAACACTTTTTAGAAAGTTTAATTTGTTTGCAGTTTTGCAGATTTCAACTAAATCCTGTTTCAAACCAGAGCAGTGTGAAATAAAAACATGAAGTAGTTATAAATATACTCTTGAGGACCACAAAAAGCAATTTACTCCAGACACCATGGGAACTCTTGGAGCTCTGGGTAGTCAGTACCCCAATTCCACCCACTATGGCACCCCAGCTTGTCCATGATTCTTCAATGACTGACAAATGGTAAAATGAAATGGTAAAATGATTTGATAGCTGAAGATCTTTTCACTGGGACCTAAAAAAGTTGGTGTTTTTGCTGTGCATCTTGTTAAGAATATGGTAAATGGTCATGTCTATGGTCTATAAAGACAAAATCATAAGATTTGCAGCCTGTTTTATTTATTTATTTATTTATTTATCCTTTGCCAAAGCTATTCAATTATGAATAGTTAAATAGTAAAAATAGCAAATAATTACTGCTTCTTATGATCCTTTAGGTTTTGCTTTCATTAGCCAATGCTGTGCCCCCTTTCCACAAGAGAGCTCTTCTTTATAGTGCGCTCCACTCTGGCAGACAAACCAGTGAATTTATGCTGATAGGCAAGCTGCCCTGATGCACACAAGGAGTTGGCAAATAGAGATCATGAGGCATGCAGTCCCCGCCTGGCCAGACGCTTGTACATCCATGCTATGCGCTACACACGCAAGAAAGGATGGTTAAAAACAAATGCACAAGCCATGGCATCAGCTCAGTCATCAGCTCAGTCATCAGCAGTAATAGAGAAAGCAAAGGCACAGTAGGAAATACACAAAAACACAAAAGGTACAGGGGCAAAAAGCTCTAGTTGCATGACCCAAGCATGACTTAAGCTTAAGGTTATCTGTGAACAATTATGATAATTCTTTTCTGGTATTCTAAATTTGTATGTCATCATGTGCATTGTTTGTTCGTTAGTGTAGGCTGTCTTTAAGAACTGACAAGAACAATACAGTTCAATTTTCTAACTTTGTTATCTGATGGACAGTAAATCTATTTTAGTTTTTAAAAAAAAAAATCAAATTATCTGTGGGACATGTTTTTAAGGAGATAAGTTATTGTTTATCCTCATGCATTATTAGGCTCTTAAGGATAGGAGACTACCACAGGCCATACTAAATGCACCCGCTGGGCATGCATATCATGGGTGTCACTACCTAGTTTGGATCAACCATTAACCTAACCCCTGTGCAGGCTCGGTCCAAATTGGGAAGGTCCCAAACTGGGTTGCCACAATGGATATGCGCACCCAGTGGGTGCATTTAGTATTTCCTGACTAGTACTTTCAGGCAAAACTTTCCTAACTGATTACTAACAATAATAGAGTGGTAGGCATACTGTACTATAGACAACTATAGCATTCAAACAACCATATTATAAACATCATGCAACCATATCGCAGTCAATATAAAATAAACAACAGGGCTGATGAAGAGCGAGGCACGTGTGATGAAGATCAAGATGAAACTGTGATAAAATAATTGAGTAAGCCAACTTGTGCGCTATAAATACTCTTTGTGACTTGGCTCTGAGATTTTAAAATGCACTCTGTGTTAAACTGCACTTTGGCCCACGAAATCTATAATTATCAGTGAGGCATAGCTTTTGTGACATGCATTTTAAATGAATGCCCCTTCCTTTTTGTATTAGCTGGAGTCAGATTTAGGTGTAGAGCAATTGGCTTTTGGAATCAGGTTTTAATAAGCTGAATTAATTGAAGTCTGACTTTCCATGATAATTACACTCCTGATATTGGCATTTCTTGTTGTCTTTCTCAGCATATGCCAACAGCCTGAACATTTTGTGCTGGAACAGCAATACTGTTGAAAAGATGGTGACCTTTCAGCAGAGTTAACAAAAATACATTAGAATTTCTATCGTTCATCCACTATGGTAAATTAGTTTTGGTTGAAAGGTCACATTTGTTTGTTTGCTAAAAATATAGTTGGTGTGGTTGAAATTACCAGAGATGTTTATTTTGTACCCTGGCTGGGAGAACATTAAATGTCTGGAAAGTAAAAGCTTCTCTTCCATCTTAAAGGAATAGAAAAAAGGTAACAGTTTCTATGAAGCACAAATTTGATGGATGTGTTGCTGTAACATACTATAAACATGTTTATAATGTCTTATGACACTATGTATTAACACCTATATTAGTTCAGTTATTTTAAGTATTTGCTGACAATTACATGTAGAATATGCTGCTTGTATTTTATAACAACCCCCGTTACAAAACTAGTCTTATAAAACTCCATGTTCTACACCTTTGTGTGCGACAGAAGGGATGTGTGTGCTGCGCTCTAGCTCTAACCCACACTTGGCTCAACTAAGTTTGATCTCCTTACCTGCCACACTACTGCTTCCATGTGATCAGCTGTGGTGGACAGACAGACACTCAGCACGATGGTGTGAGAGGAGGAGGTCAGGATGCTGGCGATGACGGCGTCCCGCATGGAGAAGGGCAGCATGGTGTAAACCACAAACACAATGAACAGGAAGAATGACACCTGTGGAGAAAGAGACAAACCTGTGACACATCTGCGGAGGAAGGCAGAAACGGAGTGGAGAAGCAAGAATGAAAAAAAATTTTAAAAATAACCTCATGAAGAAATGTAATATTTCTGTTGAAATCCTATGAAGTAAGTCTCAACAATGCTATATCTCTCGATAAACCGGTTTATTTATAGCACAAGCATCCTTAAAGAATCATGTCATGGTGGGTGAGATGTTCACCCTAAATAATTTACATGAAAGGTAGAAAAAGGAGGGAACAGAGTGTATTGGCCCCATTTAGGACTTCTTCATGTTTTCCTGTGCTGCTGTCCACTAAACAGTCGACCTTTAATACTGCTCTTAGCTTCCTCGGCTTACCTAAGCTCCCTTGACTGCAAGAAGCAGAAGGAGGGACAATCAGCTCTTGCACTTCAAATCTGACACCCCTGATGTAGCTGGTAGAGTGTTTTTCTTTTTATCTCCCCGATACACATGTACACACACACACACACACACACACACACACGCACACATACATACTCAAAAGTGCACACAAACATTCACACCCACACACACACTTCTAACCCTTCTCTAATATGCCTTCTGCTGCAGGGTTAACACAGCTCATCTGCTGCCCTGCATGGACAGAAAGAGGTCAGTGTTCTCAGAAACAGCAGTCAGGTGCCAGTTAACCTTTCCTGAGTTATTTTCAGGCAGAGTGGGAGAGAGAGGTGAGGAGGGTGAGGGTGTATGAAAAGGGAAAGGAGAGGGAGGGAACACAAGCGACAGAGAGGAGAACAAGCCTGAGACAGAGAGAGAGAGAGAGAGAGAGAGAGAGACTGAGTGATGGAAAATGATAAAAAACAGTACCTCCTCTGTTCAAGCCCAAATCCTAGTTCAGTGGATAGTGAATCAATATGTAGTAATTCGTACATTGGTTAGAGCTCTGACAATAATGTTACATAAGTTAAATTGGTAAACAAAGTTTGGCAGTGTTGCTGGTGAAATGTTGCTCTCCATATCCATTCAATAAGATATAGCCGCTGTTTACATTGGTTGTGTATTTCCAGAAAGTTCAGTGAGCTTAGAGGTTCACTTATTTTTATGGTTTTTACTTTTATGGTATTTTTATGGTAACTTTCCAGTGAACTGGAACACATTTGCCATTGGAACACCCTAAAAAATTATTCCTTGGGCAGGTCACTGCCTAGTGAACCAGGGTGCCCCCCACCCCAGTATTTTGTCAAGAGGACCAGGAGGCAATGAGAATTAACAAAATATCACTTAATGGACAAAAAAGAATATTACACCAGCTAATTCTACAAAAATGGGGGACCACCATAGACTAACACATAGACTACACAGAAATTGCTTTTTCTTTTCTCTTTCTTTTTGTTCTGTTTGGATATTCTGCACACAATTGCTTTAGGACATTGGTGAGTCAGTGGGGAAAATGAACCCTTGACATTAAGCTGAACAAAGCACTTTTAATGACAATATTCAGAACTTATTGGGTTGAAATTGTTAGTTTTGCTAAGTAGCTTTCAATGACCACCAAGGTTTTATATTAGAGAAAATTACAAGTTCATTTTGGAATATATTACACACATATTTTAGATGATAGTAAATCAAATTATATTTAGCCTATAGAAGCTTCACTTTTTACCATGCTTGACAAACGACTGAGCTGAACTGCTTTAGAATAGAGGAGAGGAGAGAAGAGTACAGTAAAGTGTGTTTTTTAATATTATTTGGAGTATTCTGCCGAACTAATACAAAATCAATGCAGGATGTGATGGGTTATCTGATACCTGTATACATTTTGATCTAAGGAAGAGCTTTAAACTATATTTTCTCTAGTCCATCATATTTTGATTCTTTAGTATATTCCAAACATCAACACTTGGAATATGTAAGATTGTCACACTAAGAAGATTGTAGGCTGTAAACGAAAAAGCTGTTTGACACATCTTCACAGGAAGAAGCAAATTACAATCATCTTTGACTAACAGTTAGAGAGTATTACTACTATTTCAAAAGCCTAATAATAATGAAGTCTGTGACTAATCTTTATGACTGGACAAGCAGCAATGGAAGTGATGATGCTGCATTACCTAGCACTTCTTTTAACCACTGAGATCCCTGTGGTAGCAGCCACGATACTACCGTGACTTTTGTATTGTGGCACTGCAGGATGTATTAAATATTGTTGTGCATGAAGTACTCATTCCTGTTTTGTTATGTTTTGTTAATTATAACAATACTGTTACAGGAGTATATATCTTCATAGGTAACTGACCAGGAATCAGCCAATTCAAAGTTATGAGATATCCTGTAGCCCATGTTCCAGTTTTTATTGCTTATACTGCAGTGACTTTGCCATTGCTGTTCCCCTCAGAGGAAGTTTGGAGAAATTAAAACTATGCTTTCCTTTGAGTCATCAGAGATGTGACTTTTATCTTACGAAACACTGTTGACTCTCTATTCAGTTCTTACTTACGGCATAGAGTAATATGATGTTGCGTGATAGATGCAGTTAGAAACATGATGTGAGGGACTGTAAGTAAAATAAACTTCACAGACCCAGGTTTTCCCCATGCAACATGGATAAATTCCTGTGGCGCATGGGGACAGGACAAAAAACAAGTCTGGAACGCACTGTGTCTATAAGTCTCGGGAAGCAACCGAATCTGTAGAGCCATGGGAACAGACAGAAGGTCTCTGTGGGAGTTGGCTCAACTCAACAAACATCCACAACATCATGACTCTGCTGAAGGTCATGCATGACAAGGATTAACAGCCCAAAGTTTAGCATATTGAGATACTAGGTACAAAGTGAGACAGTTATGATGTATAAGTGATTATAAGTCTACCTCTACTGACAAACTTAATGCTATTTGGATGAGATCATTTATACCATGACAGATGCTGCACTCCTTCTATCCTTGATCATATCAGCAGAGATTGTACGTGTGGCGTGCAACAAAGTGCTGACAAAGGTATGACTCAATCACTGACAAAGGCCTGACACTCTGAGAAGCTATTTAAGAGATGTATTAATACTAATTCCTTCAGGAGTGTGTCAGTGGTCAGAAAGTGATGAGGAGAAAACAAGTGGCACCTGAACCCTATTTTCTCTCCTCTATAAATAATCTCTTGTCTCTGTTTGTAGGTTGAGAAGCCTGGGGACCACAAGCTGTCTTATAGGCGTGTTGACAAACCGGAGGAACACTTTGCAAGAATGGCAGTGTATATAAACTGACTGTGATCCCTAAAGGGAAAGCAAATATAAAGTGTAATTCGGGTGCAGTATCCGAATCCCCTGTTACGGTGTTAGTCTCAGCAGATGTGCTGCTGCACTGTTGACTCTTCCCTCTGCACAACATTTCTCAAACTCAAGAGTTGGGATTTCAGCAAGTGGCACCTAGGTCAGTTGCCTTGTTCAATAAAGTAACAGTGTCTCATAAGGTATTTGTGAGTCAAAACCTTAAGATTTTATGACATCCATAGGAGTTTGAATTATGCCTCCCTTGCCAATATTTGACGAATACTGCGTTAACAGGCTCGAATCCTTCCAAACACCAAAACACTTCAATGCACACTCCCTTCAGAAAAACACATAATAATGGAGAATAAATGCAGGGTGGACAGACTTCTAAATCCTGTGTATGATTACAGGTTGCAAACTAATATTTTAACAACACTTAAATCAGAAAAAAATGCTCAGTATAGCGCAGACCTCTTCCGTCTTTTGGATTACTGGCATGATGTCTTTGTTACAGTCAAGCAGACAAGACACACCCACAGCCACACCTATTTTAAGCTGACTGACATGAAAAGTTAATCAGCCCTTCCTTGGCTCATCACTCCAAAAAAGTGGTTGAACCCTCAATCCTCTGTAACTTTTTGAGATACCTTTGTCACAGACAAACAGACAGACAGACTGACAAAATGACAATTACATTACCTCCTTGGCGGAGTTTACTGGTGACTGTGAACCTAAAATCACCAAGACATACTGATTATTTTTCTTCTTATAGGTTTGTCAAGCATTTGTCCAATATATGCTAAGGGTGATTATAAAGTGTTATCTCACTTCCTGAGCCTGCTGCCAAATATCATCTAACATGGCAACATAATTTACTTAGGGTCCAGCACGCCTCTCTTTATTACTGTAATGTTATGAAATCCAATGCTGCTAACTGAATCTGTGGCAATGGATAATGGAAGCACTGATGGGAAAAATGACCCCTGCTGAGTTCTCCTGCATACTTAGGCCTCATGCAGTAATAAAACAGTGAGGATCCCTTCAGTGTGGTTGAGGCAAGTAAACCTTTCTTGGACCATTAAGTGGACTGGACTGGTTTATCATGGTACAGTCAACTCCACCCTGGACCCACAAATCAATTTCTTGATAATGATCTGCAGTGGGGTTCATAAAGCAAATTATAGAGATGGAGTGTCAGATTACCTCAGGCTTTTAGTCTGCAGTCAGTGACAGAGATGAGTAGACAGACTGCGTTTACATTGCAGCAAGTATATGTGTATGTGTGTGTGTGTGTGTGTGTGTGTGTGTGTGTGTGTTCATGTGTGGGTGTGCATGTGTGTTGATCTGCTATTTAACCCTATAAGTGCTGGATATGCACTTCTAAAATTTCTAAATTTAAAATTTCTAGTGTAAGTTAGACTGAGAAAAAGGCAGACTCATTGATTTCCTGTACAGTGATACACATTAGCTGTAGTAGATAAGAAAGGTTTGGGCTATCACACAGTTGCAATTTGATGTTTGTCTCTCATTCCGTCACTGCAGTCAATAACCCACTGAACACGAACCAAAGTGCCTGTTTTGGGATTTCCATAAAATCTATGCATTTCAGTCTTGATCCCAATGAAATTTATAGCGCTACTGTGTAACTTTCCAACCGTCAATTAGATTTGAGTCTATTTCTCAAGATCCCCTTGGGTTTATGGTCAGTCTCTGCAGAGTCAGAGACAGTTTAGGGACTTTGGCTGAGTGACATAAACACTCTCAAAGCTCCGGTGCAAAGACAAAGTAGGAAAAAAAACCAAACAAACAAGAAACCATGTCGCCAGATACACCACAAAAGACACGTATTCCACCAGCAGGGCCACTGGCCGTGCCTGACTGGGTCAATTTCTACAGCTTATATCAGAACCCCTGGGACGACTGAAACGGGCAAGGATGCATTTAACCCCCCACCCCCAATCTGGTTGCCTGTTCTTCCCATCTGTAGGTCTTCTCCCTTCAGCCCCCTCTAATACCACCTCCTCCATGTCCCCCATCCCAATGAAATCCTCAGTAACGAAAGAGAGTGGGAGAGAGAGAGCGAGGCAGAGAGGTAAAGAGAGGAGGCCTGATCCAGACATCTCTCAGTGAGAGGCAGAGGCTGGCCCACACAGATAAGCCCTTCTCCTCACCATCAGCAGACAGAGAGGGCTTTGTGGGGAGAGGATAAGCATTCAATTGATTTCAGGTTTGGAAAATGGAAAGTGTACTCTACACAAACTAACTCAGGGGGGACTGGGATAGTGAGTGTCAGTGCAACGTGTTTGGAGGGGAATATCTGCAGCCGTCTAAGTGTTATTTTCTTTTTACCTGACAGTAGGGTTGAAAATGTAACCTGTTCTCTATCTCTCACTCTGTCTCAGGGTATATGAGTACAAGCCAAGATGCAAACAGTAAAACTGTTTTACTTATCAACACCGAAGAAGTGTTAACTATCTGTTAAATAGTTATTCTGATAACTGCACTGCAGAAATTTCCATCATAAGAAGTCATTTAGTCTCATATTGTTTGTTTTTCTTCAAACTTGCTTCTTGTTTCCAATGCTAATCAACTTGTTTCCAGTGTCATTTCCTTGATACTTGTGGGCTGATCTGCCTTATTCTGCCTTGTTTAAACATATTTATACTTTGTGGCAGAAAAAAAAATCCTGAAACAATTGAAATTGCACTGGAAACAAGGGGGATTATGTCATCCCGCTGACAGATTTTTCACTTGTTTTTAGAAAAACAGGATTTTAACACAGAATTTGAGACAAACTTCTTAAGATGGAAATTTTTGGCAATGTGGTCGAGTCCAGCTATGCACAAAAGATATTTCATACCCATAAGCTATAAAAGCATGTAAACATAATGGCAAAAATCAACCATTCATTTGAAAATACACTGCTATATTGTTCACTCACAGTTAGGAAATATGAATACAAGACTCAAGAATATAAGACTCAAGCAGTTTAGATGAGCCAACACAAGTCATGTTACTCTCTCTCTCCTGTAATGAAACATGCGTGAGAAATGCCAACAAGAGTAGAAGTGCAGCTGGTATTAGCATGCAAGAGCTTAGTGGAAACTTTATATGCACATAAATCACGAAAAGGGGGTGGGGGTTACTAGCAACACAAGGATGCTGTACATTTACTGTACAATATACATTTGATCAGCCTTATAGCCTTTGATAAGCCTTACACTATCAGCTTCTGATCAATGTTCCTTATCCCGCATGTGATACATTAGCAACTCATATAGATTAAACCCAGCATCTATTCTAGCAATGCTGACTGATAGTGTAAAAGACTAGTAGACCAATTAAAAATGAAATTCACCTGTCTGGGTGCAGAATTTTCAGTGCTATTTGGCAGGGGTATAAAAGGGGGTGAGAGGTGGAGAGGCAGTTGGCAGTGACATCACACTATGTGTCCGTGACCTCGCTTCACCTTCTCCCAAGACAAAAATGAAATCTAGTGTTATTTTAGGCAGCATAGGGCCTATTATTCTTTCCGGGTGGTTGGGAATCATAAAGAATTTATGGCCCAATTCTGGAGTCATTTTAGGTCTTGAATACTGAATACTGTGGTTATCAATGTGATTTCAGTGTAGGAAAAAGAACTGGACAGATTTGATTTTTTGGGGTCCATCCTTCTCTGCTCAGCTCAGCCACTGTACTCTTTATTAACATATTATCACCACTTTGATATGTATTATTATTATTAGTCCTATTATGTTCTACTATGACCAGCCATGGCACTGCTCTCTGTTAAGGTGCTTCAGTATTAATCCTTTCCTTATCATTGCTATTCTCTCTCATTGTTCCCACCACTCGATTTAATATATTTACTCTATATGAATAACTATATTGAAATGTTAATATCTATAATTAAGTTAACATCCCAGAAACAACATTAGGGATACTATGGATTCCCCCCAACCGTCGTTTTGGTAACCCCATGACTTTTCCTCTAGCACTACCGTCAAGCCAAACTCAGGAGGTTTCAGGGATATACCCTGTTGTCATTTACTGAAAGCACACATACTGTAGTTGTAGATGTAAATGTGTGAGTGTTTCTTTTATTATCTTCCATACTGTTTATTTGAAATTATTTCAATATGGACAGTAATATTACAAAATTCTGGCCAAGAAGTAATACCGGACATGTATTCTAATTTGTACCATATTTAGGTGATTTAGTGATTGTTTTGTTGAAGCGTAGTGGTAATTTGTGCTTGATTGTGTGAGGGATGCATTAAATTTCACAAAACCAGAATATCCACCGGTGCTTACAAATGTCTCTGGACTACCTGTAGCTATAAACTTAATCCAAATCTTCTCTTAACGGGACATTCTGCAGACCAGCATATCCAAACATATCCAAATTCCAGATCAATCAATAAAATCACTCACTCCAAACCAACAAACATAAGTCAGCAATGCAACGAAAGAAACAGTCCATTTAAAGCTTACCTTGTAGCTGCTTTGTCATACGTCTGGACTGTGCTGAGTGAATAAAAATATGAATGCAAATATAAGTTGCAGACCACCTGCTGTGCCATTTGACCAAAGCCCAGGCATTATGCCGTCCTGTTGAGGATTTTTTTAATGCATACCACCAGGCCTGAAAAAAATTATAGGGGAAACACTACTGATTAGATCTTCAATTTAACCTTAATGTAACCTGCCTGACTTTTTGAACAGTTTTTTTTCCCCAAGACTGAGATGACTAGCAGAAAAAAATAGATATAGATACCTTTCTGTAACAGAGAACTGACAAACACATCAGCTGCAATGGGTAGACCACTAAGCATTTACTTGCCACACAGGCAGTGCCAAATATAGCATACCTCATCACATAGATCAACTAAATACCAACAACAGCCTGTGACACAGCTCTGCGGCTTCCAGACACAAATTAGGTGCAATATGGATTCGTTCCTGCAAAACAAGCCCCCTGCCCTCTGGAGGCATAAATGCATCTAGACTTGTGCATTCTGGTGAACCCTCCAGAGGAAATATACATTACCATGCCCTCTGGTGAGAACTCAGACTAAAAATTATTCAAGGAGAGGGTGAGGCCACACTCACAAAAATCAATAACACAAAACAACAAATGACTCCAGTCCCTAAGTTTTGAATCAAATATGCATCCTGGTTTATCAAACACAATGATAAATTATGCTCACAACTCGAAAGGTTTTCCTCCTGGTTGTATTAAGGCATGCTAAATATACTAAGTATGGTATATAAAGGTTAAAAGTCTGTCCAGGGACTAAGTCCCATAAAGTGTCTGCTTGCAAAGTTTTAAGTATAGCAAAGTCCAAGTGGGTACTCCAGGTAAAATAAATTATCATCTCACGACATCAACTTTTATACACCCCTTATATAGCTCATTCAAATGGAGTGTATCAGACCGTAGCTAATAAATAATATTGTTATTTTGCATGTTATCAACATGTAACCTATTAATATTACTCTCTCCAACCATAATGCATACATATTACAGTAAGATTACTAACATTGCAAACGTGTTGAATCTGATTACAATAATCATTAAACATGATAACAATGGTTACTTTTATTAAATATATCAATTTTTATGTTTTGCTCTCAACCTTAATATTTCATTTAGCTCTTTGCACCAAGCAGTCTTTTCCCCTTTTCCTCATTGCTCTGTTCTCCTTTTGAACTCAGGGTCAGCTCCTGAATCCTTTCAGTGATCTGTTTATCATCTTCATTGCTGCGTGCGAGCTTCTCCCTCCTTATCCGTGTGCTTTTCCTTTTTATCCTCCTGGAAAGCTGCCAATCTCAGCCTGTCTTGATACACAGCACTGGGGCTTCTCCTCTAGATTTTTTTTTTATAATCCAAGGGGGCGTGACGTCAACCTTTTGAGCATCTGTAACAACTGCTGCAAATGAAAGATGATGCCTTCCACAATTTCTATGAATCTCAACAGTTTCAGCGCTGTCTGTTCTGTCTTACTCTCCTGAAGAACCCAGAGTGAAATGAATCTGGGAGACAACATTATGTCATTATCATACAATACCTTTGTGCTCTTTTTACTTTGCAAAAAAAGACAACATTTCTGACATTGTTGGTTTGGGAGGAATAGTTCATCAGAGAGGTTCTCAATTGACAATTTAACATGGATTTGAGAGGATTTCCATGACACAGCTTTTTTGCTTTCCATATTCTGTCATATTCTATCTCAGGCATCCTGTAGTGAGTAAAATCCATCCAAGCCAACTGCTTTCCTTAGCATTATATTACAAATATTGCTTGCTCAATAATCCTGTGGAAAGCAAGTACTGTCATGACCAAATGTGTGTGTGCGCCTGCCTGTATACACAAACATTTTGAAAAGAAAAGCCAGGGAACAAAACAACTACAGACTCTTGTGCATCCACACACACAGAAGCATACAGAAAAACACCAACGACAGAGGCAAAACCTTATATAAAGTTTCAGATTAGTTCCAGTTAAATGATATGAACCAAACTGAAAAACTGAACCAAAAACTGGACCCATCCACTGTATATAAGCAAGGAAGTAACAAAGAGTGAATGTTCAGAGAAATACGATACTGCATGAACCACATGTCAGATTTCAAATAATTTATTCATTTATTTAAATCGCCTTTGTATCTATCTTTCTGACTGTCTTATCTTTCTGTGTGTGTGCGTGTGTGCGTGTGTGTGTGTGTGTGTGTGTGTGTGTGTGTGTGTGTGTGTGT
>OMKZ01054575.1:17691-59172 GCA_900302535.1 Neoniphon sammara
ATTAAAAAAAAAAAAAAAAAAAAAAAACAGTTTCACACAGCACATCTGCCAGGCCTCATTTACACTGCCTAATTCCTTTTGTCACCAATGCAATACTGATATGATCTGTTCATTGCTTTCCAATCAAAAGGAAATTAGATTTCATGTAGTTGGCTGCATCCATCTATGTAATCGGATCTCTGTCACATGCTGTGGTAGCCACTGAGCTGACACCCTTCCCGGTATTTGTTCTGCTGTAGTGCCAAATTATTTTCACAACAATTTATCTTTGGGGTTGCACAACCACACAGCAACAGCAAGCACCAACAAAATCAGTATGTGTGGCTTCTGAATGGCTCACTGGGCTAATGAGCATACACCTCTGGTCCCACACCATGACCCGTGGTGTGGGTCATATGTCATACCCTCACATTTTCCTTCTTTTTCTGTCTTTCTCTTTTTCTCTACCAACTGTTGGGCAGCTCTCTGATGTGTAATCAAGCAGAAAATCATTAAAAATAAAATCACCCAAGAAAATCATTCATCTTTGTAGCATGGCAACAACACCTCCATGGTTAGGGAATCTATTACAACTGGGGCCACATAGTTACAACTATTATTTGGTAAAACAGTCCAAAATGGCATGACGCATCTTTTCTCATTTGAGAAAAAAAGTTGATTGAACTAGCAGTTTAAACAAAGTTTTGTTTACGGCCAGATGATTTCTTCTTGCAAACAAACAACCTCTCGCTCAATAGCATAAACAATCCAACCCTCAGTATCATCTTTGTTGTGCAGCCTCTATCCTTCCCTCATTCATTTTCCATTCAAATGGATTCTATTCTATTCCCTGTTGTCTGACTAAATGCTTTTCTATCCCTTACTGACACAAGTCGGTTCAATACTAACAACTGTTTTAATGACAAACCTCTAGTTGCACCAGTTTTATCAGTGAATGTATCAATGCACATTTTTTTTTGTATGTTATTTTTGGTTTTTGTACTTCTACCTCTACTTTCATACTCTATATTGTTAGCTGACTATCTGAGGTCTCCAATTAATTACACTGTTTTGTTTTGTTTTTGTTGTTTGGTTTCATAAATTTAACAAAGAAGTGCTAAGTGAAATGGTATAAATAACATTTGAACACACAAACACATGACTAACTGGAGCTGAGCAGAGTCATGAGCAGAGTCTAATCTGTACAGGACAAGATTTTAAACACTGAGGGTAAGTTTATTTAAGACAACCAGAAGAGTGTGGAGTCACATGAAAACATGCTTTTCTGAAATGCCACTGACAATGAAAATCAATGATGCTTTGTAATTTTATAAATAAATAATTAATGCCTGAGGAGGCCACTAGTGGTTTAACGTTTATTACTGAAGTGTTTTAGTTGAGAAAGAGTAGAAGTGGTTGGCCATGTAGTGGAAACAAGGTATATGAGGTAACACTATGGTTACCTCATATATACAGTTGCAAAGAACTGTAATGTCTCTATCATCAATAATCATAACTGGTCACATTTGGTGAAGCACAACACTTAGACATTATTATGTTGGGTTAAAAGGTATTTTCTTTTCTTGTTTAATTCTTATATCTGAGTCATAATATTGGTTTCAATGCTGTTAATATCATTCTGACCTTACCGTAAGAGCCATTCATTGAGAGTAACTTTTTTTTTATTTCCAGGGACTTATTCAGGATGAAGTATACATGATGCAATGTGGAGTAATGCTCAAGCAGTACACGATCAATTTGATCCTTAAAAGAGAGCTTGCTGTAGAATATAGGTCAGGAATTACAAGAGATGAAGCCAAGAGTGGAGCCAAGGGAGATTTCTTTTTTCTTTTCTTTTTTTTCTAGACTGTCTGAATCCCTTGTTTCACATCTATCCATATTCATTATAACTACACTCTGCGCTGGATTTCTCCTTTTTAATCATCATATTCACATTTAGGTTGGGGAACAGCTATGCGTTTGGCTATGTATAGCTAGTAGGTGATGTAAGCCAATTCAAGCAGAAAACAAGACGAGTAAATAAAAGCCAAGTCAGAGCTCTGGCTCCTCTTTCTACCCAATCTCACGCTGTGTCTGGCAATCAGGAAAATGTTTTTGGACAAGTGTCATATTTGTAGCACTTGTGAAAAAATAAATATGTTCTCTGATGCTTTGAAAACATCAGAGATGGATTTTACGAAAGTGTGGATATGGCTGGGGTGAGTAGGGTAACTTTCACAAAATGCGCACTTTCAAGGCCAGCAAAATCCCATTGGATGTTATGCTTCACCCCATGAGCCCTAAGCTTCTTCAAGCAGTAAAAAGGGCAAGGAAATGAACAGCAAACATGCATCAATAACATTCAAAATCAGTTGGTCAAGGTTTCCATCGGATCTCATCTGCTTTGTCTGCTTAATTATATTTGACTCGTGAGGTTCATTTTCAGGTGGGAACCATATATAATAATCAAAATTGTTAATTTAAACCAGTCTTACTGTGTTTGTCACATGAAAACCAATCTCCTTATCTCACACCTATACCCTCAGCTGTGTGCTTGAACATAAAAGCAGAAACACAACAACAACACAAACTTCTAAAAAATGAATCAGAGATCCACCGCAGAAAACATTCCTGTGCCTTACCTGATCCCATGGACAGATGATCCCACCAGAAAACATGAAAAGGTAACCCATGGCAACCAAGCAGGCCCAGATGACCAAGGAGAAAACACGCAGGAGCTTCTTGAAGACAGACTCGATGCAGACCAGCACAAACACAGCCAGGAAGATGGCCAGTGCCGTGGGCACAGTGATAACGAAGGCCACGTGGTCCTCAACGTTCTGGAAAAAGAGGAGAAAAAGCAACCAAGATTTAAAAAAATAAAAAAAGAATATGAAAGAAAGGAGAGCTGCAGACCAGCACGAACAAAAGCAGGATAGCCAAGATAGCCAGTGCCGTGGGCAGCGTGATAACAAAGGCCACGTGGTCAATGTTCTGGAAAAATAAGAGAGACAGCAACCAAGATAAAAAAAAGAAAAGAGTGTGAGTAAGAGGGAAAGAGAGAGAAATACACAGCTGAAAAAAAGAGAGACATGGAGTTAAATATAGAATAATTAGAGAGAAGAGAGAAAAGGTTTGCATGAGGGAGAGATAAATAAAAAATAAGCGAGTCAGAGAAAGACAGAGAGACATCTTGAGGGGGTATGAAACAGACAAATGGTGTTATAGGAAGCCTCTCCTCTAGGCTCTGTCTTTCCCCTTCAGTGTCCTGGAAAAAAACCCAAACAGGGCACAAATGTGACCCACTCTGAGGAGCACTGGATGCAAAGTAAATCAGACTCTCCTTTGATTCTCCTCTGATTCTCTTGCTTTTTCAAAGACAGGCTATCACTCTTAAGATGAGCCTCTCCCCTGAATAAAAACTGAGATCAGAGTCGGTGTTAAGATGAGAGAGATGCCATTTTGCTCTGTTTGTCGTTCAGCAGCTTTCACTTTCTTCTTGAACAACAAGTAGCTGTGGAGAGCCCCAGTGTGAGACACAGACAGACAAACATTCTCACAGTGAGATATGACAGAACCAACAACAAAACATCAGGGGGCACAGAAGGATGAGATCATGGAGGCCAGTTTGATGGGGAAGAAAAGGCAAAAGCCATCTGCCCTTGTTGACATACATTATGGTGTGCATCATTCTGTATTTAGCTGCTTATTTGAGCTGATAATATTTCACTTTTCTTACCATCACTCTTATTTACATCCTCACATTTTTTTCAAACCACAGAGTGAGGGACTTTTTTTTCAAATTTGAAAGATATGTCCTTCCCCTCAGCTCCATTGTCAGTCAATTGACAGAAAACATTATCTGATACTAGAGGATGTAGTGCCACTCCTACTGCGTGAACCACAGGCTTTTCAGGCAGAGAGGAGAAAGACCGAAGAGAGGGGAGGCAGGGATTAAGATATGAATATGTTTTCTGGGCTCCCACCCCCATGTCTGGGTCTGCCTCTCTTTGCTCTGACTTATTTGAGGTTGTGGGTTAAAACTATCTCCCTCTCCCTTTCTTCTTCCATTTTGGGGCTATATTTCAAATTGTGATCAAAAGACATGTTTCTGAGAGTAAAGTTCAAACAAATGGCTCAGGGAAAAATATAGAAGACTCTGAGAGGCACTTCTACTCTTTGTGTCTTGATATCTTAGCTCTCGCTTCTATACAAACTAAGATTGCAAAACATCAGTACAATCCCCCCCTTTGAACACTATACCACAAAAGAACACTGAACACCATCAAGTGGAAACATCAAGTGGAAACCCAGACAGTGTAGTCAAACCAAAATCCAGCAACAAAGATATGATTAATATCATTTCTCCATGGAATTTAGAGGAAAAAAACACAGAATATTATTAGATTTCCAAAATATCCCCTTTACTTACATAGCATGAAGCTTCTGTAAAAGTCAAACACATCTTTAGAAAGGGAGGACCGACAGAACATGGAATGAGGAAAAACCCTAAAAAGCCACTAGTGGTAACCACTAGGAAAATTAAAGTCACATTCATAATGGATTTGCTGCTGCCTGTCTGAAACCCACTAAGATCTGAGACTTCTAATGAAAATTTCAGGAGATTTTCTTCAAGGTGGATGTAAGGGGATGACACTGTGAAATGACTTGCGTGCTCTGCCTCTCACCACATTTCATCACAGCGAAGCCTTTCCACTGGTGTGACTGAGGATGGAAAGGGGTCAGAACCTGTGTCTCCTACAGGCCTGATGCTACATGAATCACTTCCTCGCTGCCCGCTTTGATTGTACAGCCATCGGCATTCGCAGATACATCTACTGTGAAATAATCTGACATTTACCAATCAAGCTGAGGATTTCATTCCAAGAACAGTACTGCTCTCCAACCCCCACCCCTGACACCCAAAGGCGTAGTGGTTGCTGAGAAAATAGATGCTACTCTGACAATATTTTGACCATGTGGATGCACTATGCTTTCACCTTCCAAAATAGTACAATAGTACAATGGCTAGTAAATGCCTGTAAATGTTAGTAAATGACTGTCTTATGTCCAGTGAGAGGCTGAGATTTTGCATCCCATTCACAAGAACATAATTTTACTAAATCCCCCGTTTTTGGCTGCACTTAATAAGACAAATATGAATTGTAAAAACTGTATGATCAATGATTGCCTTGTAGTTTTACAGCAACCAAATTAATGGATGTATTCTGTTTTCTTTCCTTTTTGAACCTTTACTTACATTTGTTCTCTATCTATCTATACATCTATCTGTCTATCTATACATCTATCCATCCATCCTTTGTCCCAGTATTATTTTTCTCTTCTACCTCCCTAACTGCTTTCGTCCCTTATTTTTGTTTGCGTCTCTCTCTCTCTCTCTCTCTGACACACACACAGTCATAGGGACTGGGACAGGCATGGATGTGTGCGACGATGGAGAGCCACAGCGAACTGTGAGACAGAGACAGAGAGACAGAGAGCTCTATCTCGCCCTGAGCAGAGCTCCAAAACAGCACAGGATTTAGGTCACCCAGCCAGCAGGATGAAGGGATGGCATGACAGAAAGAAAGACAGAGGGAGAGAGACAGATAGAGATTTGGGGGACGTAAGGGAAGAGACTGGCATTAGAGACAGGGCAAATAGAGGGAGAGGGAGAGACAGCGACAGCCGTGCTCACCCAGCACAGGGATGGAGGAGGAGAGGAAGAGGGGATGTGAGGTAGACAGACTGAGCGGTGGCCTGATAGGGACAGTCATTTACTGGGATGCTTATTCACTGTGAGCCCAGCAAGTCTTTGTTATTAGGCGTGGAGTGACATATTTTTCCCCAGTATTGAAGAGTTCAAGGGCATTCATTTTCGACGTTATCTAACATGAACATTTCTTGCTCCTCACAGCTGCTTGCACATTTTGCCACACAACATGAGCACAACTTTG
This sequence comes from Neoniphon sammara, assembly GCA_900302535.1. Lineage (NCBI taxonomy): Eukaryota > Metazoa > Chordata > Actinopteri > Holocentriformes > Holocentridae > Neoniphon > Neoniphon sammara. Next base: position 23,628 of record OMKZ01054575.1, read on the forward strand.
ACGCACATGATTCCTAATTATGCAAACAAGACAACCAGAATGATTTGACCGCTTAATCACTTCATAATTAAATAAAAAAATTGGACAATTCATCGGTACAAATGCAAGCTGTTATTCAATTAATTACCTTGGTAAAACGATGAATGATGATTAACCTGCTAAATGTCTCCTCATGTGCAATCCCCCACAGACCATGTAAAAAACAACATTATGAAAAATACAAGAACGTGTGGCGAATTATTGAAGTGCAATCTACCATCAAAAGTTGTCAGATAAAATAGCATCCATCAAAATTTGTCGTGTTTTCTAATTTCATCTTCTGACTAATTAGGCAACAGTGATTCTATTGATATTATGTATAAGCACATTAAGGCTGTTCAACCACTGGTGTTATTGACCTTACCATCTGTTGGCTGGATGTAATGATGCATGAAAATCACTTTCCCGAATATACAAAATTTTTCTGAGATTCTGTTTGGAATGTTTACATATACAATGCATACATTTCCTACTTAATAATTATTCCCTGCTAAGTAAAGAGTTTTGTTATATGGAGTGTAGAGTACTGTGCACATTTGGTGTTTACCTTTGTTTGTGTGTGTGTGTGTGTCACTATCTCTCTGTGTGTTTCAGCCTAATCCCCTCTCAATAGCAGACTCAGCAGACAGAGGGAGGAAGAATATCCTAATGCAAAAATGTATTAAGTTATAATAATAATGTTCTAATAACAAAACCTCTAAAATTAATTAGGTTATTATATTTTTAAATTTAAATGTTTGAGTATTAATTAATAACATTTGTTTAATCATGCAGGCCATTTGAAGATTAAATCACAACCAGCAAAAATGTGCAATTATAAATAAAATTTTGCTTTTTTATTAATGTGGCATGTCTGTCTGTTTATGTAGAGAGTGCCTCGCCTCCTCCACTCAATGTGATTTTAAGTAAGGGTAAGTTTGCAGAGCACAGATAACCACTTCAAAACAGCGACAGAGAGAAACAGACCTTGAATCTTACGTTCCAGCTCTCCTTTCTGTAGTTCAGTCAACCATGAGCTCAGACAATAACTAAACCCCTTATCCCACCCCGCTTTTATCTCATCCCTTGTCTTCTCTTCACATTAGTGCTGCATTGAGGACCGCATACTGTGAGTGTGCATATGTGTGTGCACGTGCATGTGTGTGTGTGTGTGTGTGTGTGCGTGCGTGCAGACGCACGTGCATGCATGCACATGTGCATATGAATGTAGGTGTGTGCATGAGGGTGAGTGCAGTGTGAATGTTTGTATGTGTTTATGTGTGTATGGACGTGTGTGTGTGCGTGCGCACATATGCACTCTTGTGCATACCTGTTTTGCAAGCCAGTTTGCCCATACATATGTGCATCTTTACAAGTGAGGGTCAATAATTATATATTCTTTTACTTGGTATGTGGTTTTTTCCTATACATGCAACATTTTATCCTGTAACAACACAGAATGCCATCCTTATGTGCATATGGTCCAGCGTGTGTTTATTTTTACATGTGCGTGCGTGCGTGCATGCATATGTGTGCGTGTATATGTTTGTTTGTGTGTGTGTGTGTGTGTGTGTGTGTGTGTGTGTGTGTGTGTGTGTGTGCGTGCGCGCGTGTGTGAATGAACAACTTACCAGTCCTGAAGCAAAGAACACAGCCAGCAGAGCCAGGCAGGCTCCCATCACTATGAGCAGCAGAAACACAATGAGGGGATGCTGCTGGCTCATACAGTAGTACGACTCATACAGCCAGTCCGGGGACCTGTTCCTCCTTTCCCGACCTCCTCCTCCTCCTTCTCTGTCTCCTTCTCCCGACTCCCCTGCCTGGTCCAGGAGGTACCTCTTCCTCTTTATTGCCTCCTGCCACATGGATCTGGGAGCTGAGAAGGAGGAAGAGGATGGAGGGAAGGCAGGGGAGGAGGAAGGGGACGCGGCAGAGGTAGTAGTAGTTTCCACCACAGACAAGGAGCAGTTGCCCTGTTTTGCTCTCCTGCTGTTGTTGTTCCTGTTGGAGCCCCTGGTGCGAGAGCTCCTGATCTCCAGTGTATCCTTAGGTTCCTCCTCCACCTCCTCTCCTAAGTCCTTCAGGCGGAGACAGCTGACAGCAGAGGCTGAGGCTGAGGGAGAGCCAGCGTGCGCCGGCCGGAGAGGTGGCAAGAACGCACCGAGGGTAGAGCGCAGCATCCTCCTCTTTTTCCTCCTGCCAACATGTTGGAGCGGGGAATGAAGGGGAGCGCAGAGACTGAGCGCTCTTTAGAAGAGAGAGAGGGAGGGAAAAAAGTGGGAGGGAAGTGGAGAGAAAAGAGAGGGAGGGAGGGCCAGGGGGAGGTGCAGCAGCAGCAGAAGTCAGCAAGTGAGAGAGAAATGAAGAGAAAGCGAGAGCAGAGGACAGAGAGAGAAATCACCACACTAGTACTAATGCATGAAGCAATTAATGAATCCAGTAAAATATTATGAATTACAAATGAGAAACAAAGGGTAACAAAAATAACTAATAACTCTGAGTTCTGTATTTCACATTTCGATCTGGAAAATGTTGGAGTTGAGATGACCCCCTCCACCACTACACACCCACCCACACTTCCGCTCTACCATCCTCTCCTTCCCTGCCTCCCCTTCTCCCCTCACAGTTAGAAAGCAATTTACCTAAATGCCAGATTGGTTGAAACAGCTTTTACTGGTCGAAGGTGAACTGGTGGGAATTGCTGCCTCCATGCTCACACACAAAAATATAATGTAAGAGGGAATTATCCACCAGTGGGTATTGGTCTAAGAAAGAAGGCTCTCCCATTTTTCTCTGAGAACAAGTAACAACATTAGACAATCAAATGGAATGAGGGCATGCAGACACACGCAGACATAGAGAGAGAGACACACACACACACACAGGCCATCTCACACTCACATATGCATGCACCCACAAAGACACACATGCACACACGCACTGTGCGTTTGCAGTACTAAATTCAGCCAAAACATAATGGAAGGGGTCCTGTCCAAAGTGCTGCTTTTATAAAGATAAATAAATGATGATTTCAACATCCCTTTAATCTCCTTACAACCTAACCTCACCCATTTGTGAGCTGAGTTTAAATTGCTCACGTATTACTGCACAGCGCAGTACTTGTGATTAAGCAAGTGAATATTATAACAAACCATTTAAACTGTTATGTTCTGTCGCTGTTACTTGTCCAGGTTTGCCGTTCCAGCATGTTAGCGTTGCAGCATCATTCATGTTAAAGGTGGCCCACCCTGCAATTCAAGTGGGCAATGACAGTGTGTGTGTGTTTGGGGATGTTGTTTTCCAATTGAATTATACAAAAAAAAAAAAAGACCATGAAAGACATTCCTCATTAACACTGGTGTTAAAAACCCTACAATAAATAGAAACCTTTCTGTGATGTAAGCAAATATTTGCCTGCACTGTTTTTGGAGGATTTTTGTGTTATTTGCATTGGAGGATGTTGCATGGCAACTGTTGGGAATTTTAAAAATTATAAGGACACAAAAGCCCACACGTTGTTGCCAGCTGGCAGTTGCTAACATTGTTTTCTTTTTGCCTTTTTGGCATCACAACAATGCAACATTGTCAAGTCAGCTTTTTCTGGTTGTGCAGCAGTTGTCTGGCTAGAGAAACAGCATGATACTGTATGGCAGTGACAACACTTCCATTATGTTATGTATTTCACTGACACCCAAATAAGTGATGACAGACTGAGCTGGATGTAATGTAAAGTGGGCTTCATTGTTGGATTGCTTGCAAGAGTGATAATCATTTTCCTTCACCTCACATGCAGATATGTATCCAAAATCAGCAGTATGTGCACAAAAGCTAGATGCAAGACTAATTATTCAGGCGTGCATTCACATATGTAAAAGTTTTGCTTTTATGTGTCAATTTTGTTAGCATCATAGTAAAAACAGGTGCAACTTCAGCCTCGAAGATGAAGAAACAAAGTTCATATTTATAAGTCAAGCTCAAATAAGTGACTTCAGCTAAAATGTATGCTCTCAGATTAATTCCAGATCATAGCTTTACACTGGCACTGATCAAAAGCACCACGCCTTGACAGTTGCTACAGTCCTGAAGCTGTCTTCCCACACCCTGCATGCATATAGGCTGTTCCTTGTAAATCGGGAAATTGAACACATCCGGTAGCCTGTAACACAATATGGTTTATCTTTATTCAATTATTTGTCATGTAATCTTCAATATGATCTTTTTGCTGTAATTATTTGTTGCATTACCGTCAATACTCTGAATTTGCTCTGTTCTTATCTATATCCTACTCCCTGGTGCTGCAATGACCCAATTTCCCCACAGGGATCATTAAATCTTCATCTAATCTAATCTAATCTAATTAGTATGGACCTTTATCTTGTGGAAACATTATTGCCCATTTAGCACTGAAGGTAACTGTTTTCTGAAATGAGTGCTCATTATCATAGCAGGAAATAAAAGTATGTGTCACAAAGCACTGAAAAGATCACTGGAATATTGACTCCTTCAAAACAGCTTACCCACTAGCAGAGGCGATGATGGTGATAATGGCGTTGGTGAAAGTGGCTTTATTAGTAGTGCTGGAGGTACCTACCTTCTCCTGCACCTCCTCTTCCTCATCTCTTCATCAGTCTCTGCTTCTCATTATGGATACCTCTTCCACCTCCTTTCTCTTATCCTTCTTTCTTCCTTGACATTCCTCCCAAATTTCACCTTTACCATTCTCCCTCTCCTCTTCCAGTGCAATTCTCCTCCCCATCCTTCCTTAAATCATTCCTTTCATCCTCCATTTCCCTTACTTTTCCAAGACCCACCACCTCCTCTCCTTTGATAAAATCCTTTCTTCTCCTCTGCCTCATTTACCTCTTCTGCCTCCTCACCTTCTTGTCAAATTTCTTTTCTCCCTCAATTTACTGATTTTTTCTTCCTTTCCTCATTCTCCCCTCCATCACTCCTGTTATCCTCTCTCTTGCCACAGTTATCCCATTCCAACCTATTTCCTCCTCCTCTCCATCCTTTCTTTCCCCATTCGCTCTTGTTGATGTGGCAGGATGGTGGTCATGCATTGCTGGTAGTGGCTTGGCAAATGCAGGAAGGTCAGTTCATCCAGACGTTGCTGAGAAACAACATATAAAGTTTAGTCATTCATTAAAATCCAGAGACACAGTATCTTAAGCTAAGCAGAAATATCTTCTGACTGGTTTTGAAGGCATTTCATGAAAACAAAGTGAAATTACACTAAAGCTAAAAGTGAAACTGATGCTGAACATGACACTGACTCACGAGTGGAATTAAGTCACTTACAAACATTAATTCTAATCTCTGCTCTCATTATGTGCCAACTTAATCTTCATTCTTGTCTGCCATGATTCAGTCTGGTTTGATTCCCTGTCTGGAAAACTGTTTTAATTCTAAGCCAGCAAGACAGTAGACTAAATAACAAATGATTTAAAAAATGAACTCATTCAGAATTGCAAGTATGTTAATGGAAGAAGAATTTGACTAAAATCTTTACCTTGTTGCTTTCACCAGTGCCATTCTCAGCCATTTTCTACTGCTCAAAATTTAGGATTGCACTACCACTGCAAGAAAGGGTACCTGAGTGGCCAAAAAGGGGTCTTTTGAGGCACTACTTAGGCAGGTATGCACAACCCCATGGTTGTGCATTACACACAGCATATAATTAGTGGCTATCAACCAACCAATCACCCATCCATCATATCCCTGATTTGTAAACCTATGTACATGCAAGCCAGTAAGCACGCAAAACACACCCTTTGGAAGATATAACTTGGGAGTCAGAATAGCTAACGCACGGTCAACTAGACTTAAGTCTTGAGCACAGGGTATCTAGGCAACCTTGCTCAGAGGACCTATGGGACCTAACAGACTTAAAAGGGGTCAGAAATTCACTGATGTAAGACAGAGACATGCTGTATAAAGCCTAGAAAGTAAGGAGAAGAATTTTAAAATCAGTGAATTTGATCAAAAGCCAATGCAATAAAGCTAGGATAGCGGTAGATGTGAGATCCCTGTGACATCTTAATTAGTAATCTCATACATACACACATAAACACACAAATGTATTTCCTGAAGGCTGGGGTGTTTGCTGTCCACCCAGTGGCTTAAGGCAATGAAGGCATGAGCTATGCTATGAGTAATCCTGTTGGTAGCAACAGTTAAAGCATCTGTTTCATTAAAAGAATACTTAACACACAAATAAAAAAAACTGTCACTATCTGTTCACTCTCATGTCATCTGAAATATTGGTCAAGTTTGTATGTGTATAGCACACATTGAGTTAGCCAGTCCAGCTTCATTTTAGCGTTTTTTCGAAAAGACATGGAGTAAATGGAGATTGTCCTTTAGATACAACCATAAAATTAATCCAAAATTATTCCAAACGGCATAATCCAATTTCTCTGAACCCAAATGATTGTAATGTGGGTACTCATTTACCTGACCAATGGTTAGTTAACTTTTTTCATGTCTTCCACCTTCAAGTTGAGCTGAATTTTTCAATTTTATCACCATCAAGTCTGTCCTATCAACTTCCTGTCTCAAGGGAATTCAACCAATGAGCATTCTTTTATTTACCTCATCATTGCAATGAGAATACACCAGCCACCTCACTAAGGTCATGCACAAAACTGAACAAGTACTTTTACTCTCACTGGAGTCCTGGTTCATATGTGTAATCCTCCACGTCATATGAAATTATCTGAAGACTGAGATGTAGTGGGAGAGGCCAACAGCAACCTTGCAATGTGTAGTCAGGTCTGAGCAGGTAGAGAACCACCACTCTGATGGGCCCAGCGTTGCTGAAGGCAAGAGAGTGGTGGAGAAGGAGGGCCCATTGATGAATGCAATGACAGATTGCACCACCCAGATCCACAAGACCAGAGCCAAGCAACCAGGTCAACAGAGAGGAGCCAGGGAGGAGGAATAAGATCAAGCTGCCAAAGGCACACACAGTGGAGTCATGGCAGCAGCTGGACAATGACCTCTGCAAAGCGCTCAAACACTCTTTGTGAGGGAGTGTGAATGTAAAGTTCAACCTGTTTGGGGACATCCTGTTCAAAGGAGACAAGGATATCTTCAAATTACCACCAAGCAAATCACACCTCTGCACAGAAGGGGAAGGAGGAAGAAAGAAATAGACCAACTGGTGCAGCAGCATTGGAATCTATGAAAGCAGTGGGGGAAACAAACACAAGCAGAGAATGAGGAACTGAAGGTGCTGTGGGGTCAGCTCCAGCACAAGCTGGGATGCTTGAGGGGCTGAGCGCATCCATAGCCACCAGAAAAGGAAGGAGAGGGAAAGATCAAACTTCTTCAAGAATCTCTTCAAGTATGCCAAGCAGCTGTAGGAGACAGTGGCAAACTTGCATCAAAACAACACATGCAGTTTGTTCGACAAGGAAGGAGTTCAGAAAACTCCTGCCCAAGAGTCCCAGCAAGTCTCCTCTCAGGGGGCAAAAAATGGAACATGAGGGTTGACCTGTATAAGCAGCTGGAATTTCATTCTAAGATCAGCAAGTCATCCCTCCAGCGTGATGCAGTTTGGTCCACCTACATAAAGACAACACTCCCCATTGAACTTACCATCCCATGGGAGGAAGAGACAGAGGACGCTTACAAGATGAAGAAGAGCAAGTTTTTGAAGGAAGCCTCTGAGTGCATGGAGGTTGGCTGGAAAACTACCATCTACCCAGTTGAAGTGGGATGCCAGGGCTTTGTCGGCACATCAACCACAGGGACCCGGGAGTGAGAGGCGTGAAGCTGAGAGAGACTATAAAGGAGTTGGCTGTAGAGGCAGTAAAAACAAACTTTTGGCTTTAGTACAGGAGGAAGAATCCAATACGGGGACCCAAATCGCTCTAGGGCCAGACATAGGGTCAGGCAGGGAGACGTCCCTTTCACTGCTCCACCACTAAGAGATATACTCAGATAAGGAGTGAAACATCAAGGTATAATGGTGGAGATTGTGGACAAAATAATCATAACCCCTACCATGCATCTCTGAGAATGCACATCAGTTATAGTCTTTGACACAAACTATGAATTTGATCAAAATCAGCATTTATGCCAATTTATGTCAAACAATGACACTTTCTCAGCAACTTATTAAGAAGAATGAAAACTGCAAAACATACAAAGTTGCAGTCTCAAAAGAGTCCATCGGGGGAAAAAAAATCTCATTTTCACGTTTGCGCAGATGAGACGTGTGATCTTCTGGATTTTAAATGTCACACAACAATGCTTTTATTTGATGGGCACGGATTACTCTTCATACTGGTTTTGAAATTATGAGAGAGTGTTTTAACACAAGTGAAACTATGAAACTGAGAACTGACATCAACATATGTGTTTTTTGACAGTTCTATTTCAAAGATGACATTTTTGTCCAAAAGCAACCCACTTCTAATTAGAACTCAACATATTCTGGAATGTGATGTTGTGACAAAAATGTGTGGTGCTGTTCTTTGTTCGTTTCAGTGCTACGGTGACAAGAGCAGTCTTAAAATAGACTGTGAGGGAGGCAGAGGGAGGTGAGATGAATGCAAACAAATTCACACACACACACACAGTCACACATGCACTCGCACACACGGAAAGGCGTTGAAGCAGCTGGCAGATATTGACCTAGTCTGGGTTAAGTGGAGGTCAAGAAAAACAGATTATTTTTTCTCATAGAGAGAGTCTGTATCTGTGTTTGAATGTATACCTCACACACATACATACATGGGTAAATGCACACACACATGTACAAACACACACACGTACAAACACACACACATACATTACCGGCATTTGTATTGATTGCTCTTGATTTATTGCTAAACAGCTTCTAGTTGTCAATACGATACTTCATGCCAATCGTTATCCTTCTACTGTGCTCTCAAAAGTCAGCAGGCAAGCTTCACAGAAGAAGGAAAATACAGAGAAATCTGTTATCATCACAAATGTAGCCACCACAGAAGCCCCCAGTTTTTTTGCAACAGAACAAGTGTTTCACTATTTGCTTCGCCCTGTGAACAAATTCAGTAAAAAGTTCCAGTGCAGTTTCAAATTCAAGATAGAGGCAAGGTAATATTAACTTTGCTTACTTCACTCTTCAGCCACTGTTTTGTCAACTGCCGCTGGGACCCGGTGCGTGTATTTTATCTGTAGGAGACTCTCTACTTCAAGGAAGTCCTCCAGAAATAATGTTCTGGTGATTTTCTCACTACCTAGGTCTGGTAACACCAGTTAGCCTGGTGTTACCAGACTTTATATCTCATCTTAAATGAGATATGACATAAGAAGGAAAGTGAGTTCAAGTGTGAAACATGAACTCACGAGATTTCCATGTAGTATCTAGGCTAGAAGCCAGTGGGGCACAAAGTAAAATGTACTTTTACTTTACTACCCAGAAAATCTTCCTGATCAGTGTTAGTATAGGCAGGGGATGATAAGGTATGACATGCACTTTGATAGCATAATTTATGGCAGACATACTCCTAAAATTAGAGGAAAGATAGCAGAGAACCTCTCTTACAGGATTGTGAAAAATACACCTTTCAGAATTTGAATGAATTTTTCACTGTACACTGGAGCTGAGCTTTAATTCTATGATGCAAATGACAGCCTAAGAGCTGGTTGGGTTTACAAGCATTTAAACAATTTGCATGCTTGATTACATTTGCATTTCAACATTACTGGGGCTGATAACATGAATCCAGTGATGACAGTGAAGGGGAAGTAAACAGTTTAAATGATTTGGCTCTCAGGTTGAGCTCAGGTTGAACTTTACAATGACCATTATAGTGGAAAGTATTATGTACACATTTTAGAGTTGACGTGAATACTTTATCAATATCATATCCACACAATATTTTTCATGTTTTGGCTGAAGGCCCAACTCACGTTTGCAGTTGATGCCAATTGCTTCTGCTGAGAGGTTACAGAATGTGACATGAACTTTACCAGTATTTTAAAACCACAAATATTTTTGGTAGCAATGTATAAAAACTTTTTATCACCCTCCACAAAATCCTAAAAAGTATTGGGTCTCTGGTATTAGTCTTGGCACACAAGCTAGCTTTACCTACATTGCAGCAGAACAAAAGTAACAAGCAAAAGCTATCCCACCACAAATGGCGTGAGGTGGGTTGGCACTGTCACGAAACACTCAATTTGATGATTTTAATTAAGATTATCTGAGTTTACAGACACAATATTAATTGTATCCACTTGTCAACATCCCACTAACGACACAATGTTTTCCAAGTCTTATCGGCACACGGCCTATATTTAACTTAGCTTTTCAAATTCAGCTTCAGTTAGCTAGCAACCTGCCCAGACCTAGCAAACGTCACCTTAGCAGTTAAATTAGATAGCCAGCTAACAACTGTTCTACAAGCTCCAAGTAACAGAAAAAAAGTAAATCCTTGAATATAGCTATAAAATAGTAAGTCGTTGTGGTTAAACTACTTACAAACGATATTCATGCACGCCATATGTGCATTCCCACTATTCCTCTTGTACAGAAAAGTAGTCTGTCCAAAAACACCTGTGTTCATTACCGACATCGGAGATTGATGCTGCATTCCATGAAGCTCGGAAATTTACCTACAGAGGTTCATAGTATGCTACATTCACTTGGTTATTTGGGTTTTGATGTGGCATTGGAACGACATAAGTGTTTTTGTTTGTCTCTCTGTCTGTCTGTCTGTTTGTTTTTGTTTTGTTTTGTTATTTTGTTTTTTGTATGGGAGCTCCATTGGGAACCCCCTCCCCGCGCACACTCACCATATACTTTATCATTTCAAACCCTGTTAAGTGGACTTGAGATGTTTGAATGTGTGAGTGTATGGAGTATACAGTAATTCTGCATTCACATCATTATTGGAGGATATAAATACATATGATCCATGTCTTTGATACAACTTGCAACCATTTGTTTGTGACTCAAACTATTGAATTTAAACAACTAAATATTTTATTTCAAACTTTTTTTAATTAACTACCTCAGAAATTACTCCATTTTCATAAGTAGAGCTGGCTGTAAAACTGTGATTATAAGTGATAATTAAGAATTTTTCCCTGCTATGTATGCCACCTGTATTGACGCACACTGACTCACTGACACAATTCACGATACCAAGTGGGAGATCCTGGAGCCCACTTAAAAAAAAAAAAAAAAAACATATCCTACTTGTAATTACTGCTAGAAAGTTGATGAGAATGTTTTTTCCCCGTTGTCAACCTATATATTGGTAAATCTGAGATGACTTGAATGCAGCATAAATACCAATTATCTTTGTTTTTTTTATTATTGTGGCTTTAACAGAACTAATGGGAGTGAAGAGTTTGTAATTTCCAGCTCAAAAACGTAACATCTGAATTGAAATGTGAGCACGCTCCGACGTAGGACAATGTGTGGTGATAAATACATATAGAGATAATTTAACAACAGCATCACAGAATTGGAGTATAATTCTCTGGAGGCATTCATGGGCATCCTGTCAGCTTAGTGGGCACTTTGGCCTGTGACACTGTGTGTTAATATCCAGCTCATTATACTTCTTTTACCCTCTTGCTGTCACATATTTCCTGACAGTTCCACACCAACATATACAACTAATTAAGCAAAATGTCCTGAAATAATATATTAAAAAATTATTTCTCACCCATGTTCATACTAATTTGATACAGTTTTTTCACTCACTTGACGTAAGCATGGCTCATTTGTATTCCAGAGCACACTGTGGCCCACACAGCCTTGTCTAATTCTCTTTTGGGTGCTCTCAAAATCTCCTCTGAAATAACCTAGATCTTAAGATAGGCCCAGATATTTTCAGCCACCACTGTCTGTAAAAATATAACTTAACCCTTCACTGTCTGTGCATGTTATTGAAGTGAGCCATTTTAATCTGTCAGTGTGTCTCACTGGATACTAACGAGTTTGTTTTTGATTTTTTTTTTAACCCTCACAGGCTCTGGGCAGAAAGTAGATACAGTATCTGACCCTATTACTGTCAATCACATGAATGATTTTAATCCATCATTAATGGTATTAAATTACAAAGCCCTGCAAGGATTTAATGGATGTAAGATTATAGTGGATTGGACCATATGTAATTATTTTAACGTTTCTTTTTGTAATGCTAATTAAGCCATGGATGTGTGCAACATTTTGCTTGTAAAATCTGCACAGACATCCATACGCAAACACACTTGCATACACAAAATACACACACACGCACGCAAATGCACACTTGCACATGCACCCTGGGATGCTGAATCACAGCCTTAAAGTCAGTAATGCAAGGTGAAAATGTGAAAAATCTGCAAAACACTTTTTTATGCATAACCATTTTTCATACCATACAGGTCTGATTATGTTTCACATTCTCATGTTCTATTTTGTGTCCACATCCTCCAAATGAAGTCTCCGACCAGTTGCAGCAATGAACATGATGTTGTGTTGGTAAGCACTGAAGTTTGTATGTTGTACCTGTGTCCTATGTTCAAGTTAGTCCCGCATGCAAGTCAGGTGAACTGGAGACTCTACATAGTTTTTCTGAATCCACATTTTGCACTCACAGATCCACATACACAAACACACGCATTCATGCATGCACACATACAAATGCACACCCATCTCTTTGGCTGCATTCACTTCACTATTTGAAAAGTGACCCACATCCAATATCAGTATAAATAGACCTCTACCATGAAATGACCATGCTTGTGCAAGTAAACAACAACAAATGACGTGGTATTTGTGAAACAGTGTATCATGCAAACTGATGAAAATGTGTTGCCAGTGTTGATGCGATCCTCTAGCTTGCTCTGAGGGCACCAGAGCAGAGTGACAAAGACAGTGATCTGCACTATGGAGTGTGAGGTATAAAACATCAATCCGATCAGAGCAGTCAGATACATTTAAAATATGTATCAGATCTAGGACCACGTACAAATGGAGGCCAAATTGGAATTAAAAAGATCCGATTCAGTGTGTTTTTTGGTCCACCTATAATGTGAATGTAGTCTTTCAACTACTCTCTCTCTCTCACACACACACACACACACAGAAGGTGAAGTAACTTGATTCCACTAGAGTGCAAAATTTTATAATTTAAAACAATATAAGATTAGAATACCTATTAGTAAATCTGACCCAAACTATGTTGAATTTACCCAAACCTAAAAAGATACAGAAAAACTGGAGGATTCATATTTGGCCAGTTTTAAAATCTTTGTTCATATAACCTTTTGATTACGCTGGGTGGATTGACCATGGTGTTTGGGTTCATTTTCTCTTATTGCCCATCTGTTATATTGACCCTGCTGAGTATCTGGCACTGAGGTTGTGCACCAGGAGCCTCAAAACTAACGAGGCCCTCAAGGACTTTCTTCCCTCACCACAGACTTTTTCTGTTGGTTGTCTGACAGTATTGCATTGAGTGTCTCGTTTTGTCTCATCAATAAAAAGACCCTCTGAGATTGTGAGAAGAGAAGAGAAGAGGCTTCCATACCTCAATCATATCTCATTTACAAGGGGGAAAGATATACAAGGTATGACTACTTGAATTAAGAGCAGAGTGAACAAAGAATCAAAGAGGCTTGACATTAGGGGTGGAGATATTTTTTCCAACCTTCATCATTTCCACGCCGCTTCTCTTTGAAAATGGCTTCAATTATTCACAGTTTCACGAGGGCGTCAGGGAAAAATATGCCCTTTATTCACAGTTCACAAGGTGTGACATATTCTACCTCAACCCTGAACCACCTTATGCACTGCAATTTCCCCGTAACAGCTCATCAGGGGCCCAATTTTCTTCCAATAAAACCTCTGTACAATTTTGATTACACCACCCCCTGGCACGTTAGGCCTTGGCACTGATGTTGCTCACGTAAGACCGCGTCAAAATGAGGATGAATTAGGAAGAAAATACTAAGTAAAAATGAGACCTTAAATAATGGTGTTTTAACGAGAACAGACCAAATACAAATACAGCGTATACAGAGGCTGTGATTTCAGATAAATGTGTGGGGAATGTGTCTAATTTAAGACAAATGCATGGATGTGTGCACTGCATTGTGCTGCTTTTGTTCCTCTTTGAAATGGTAAGAAGGCGATGTGACAGGCTGAGGCACCTGCTTCACAGTGTGTGTGTGTGTGTGTGTGTGTGTGTGTGTGTGAGTGTCTTGACAGAATGAGAACAGCTGGAGTGTGATCATGGGACTTCTCTCTCTTTCACTCACCATCTCTTTCTTTTTCTCCACTCCTTTTTACTTTTCACAAGGAAAGACAATCAGCTACTGCACTTTTCTGTGTTTACACTTAACTCTCTCTCTCTCTCTCGCTCTCTCGCTCGCTCTCTTACTTACTTCTACACACTTCCATCTCAGTCTTTCATTCGTCTTTCATTCTTTCATTCAAGTTACTCATGTCCCTCATTGCCTTTGAGCCTCCCATTTCCTCGCTCTCCCTGCCCTCTTCTCTTTCCGTCTAATCTTCACTTATGCAACCCTCTTTGGGAACAGCAGCAGAGAGAAAAGGATTGTAGGTAGAACGATTGGCCCTCTTCTGCGTGAAAATGAGGCCCAAAGGGAGGGAAGCCACGCAGAGCAGACAACCCCTGTGGTAGTGTTTGGTTGCCTGCAATTGCTTGTCATTAATGGGAGACGATTGGGAGATGTCTAGTGAAAAGATAGAGTATGGGTGTGTGATGTAGCTGTGTGTGTATGTGTGTGTTTGTGTGTGTGTGTGTGTTCACCAAGTCCATAATTAGTAAATAGAAACAGTGAGATTAAACATCGTACAATTAGTGACTGCTGACAGATCCATGTGTGATGCAGTCATCATCAGTCCTGAAATACTATATATAGCTGATCAGTGTAATTGACTTAGAAGTTTCACAAAATGTCATAAATGGTTAGGTTCCTCCATCATGGACTGAATTGAATGATAACAGCACAAATTTGACACCATTTTCATGTGTTCATCACTTTGAAAAGGTAGGGTAAGACTTGCAAGAACTTTTTTTTTCAGCATTTATGTAGAATCCACATTAATGCTGCATTCAAGAGCACCCCAGAGAGTGTCATGTCATATAACAGTATGTTTACCCTCTTCTCTTTTCAAATGTTCCCAAAGATCTTCAGTGAGTTTGAGGTCTGGTGACTGTGGAGGGAAAAAGATGCTAACAGACCTCTTCAAACAGACCAGGCCTAGCTTCAGTGCCTGTTTAGGCTCATTTTCCAGAGGGGATGGCGTGCCACTGCAGATGGAGTGGTGCTTTTCTATTTTCTGTCATGTTGTGTTGCCTTAACCTCTCATGCAGCTCTCCTCACATAAGCACTATGATTAAGTTCAAACTCGAATATCATCTGTATATAAAATTTTATTCCAGTCTTCAACCGTCAAATTTTAGTACTGTTTGGCGCATTGTAAATGTTTAGCTTAGTTTTGTCGTTTAAGAAGTGGTTTGGAAACTCCTACTCCCCCATTAACCCTGTAGTTTGAAAGTTGTCATTGCTGAGTTGGCTTTGTATCTTGGACACAAATGTTTCAGATGTTAGCTTGATGTACTGGTCCTTAGTTAGTGTGGTTACTTTAGATCTGTCTGGTCTTGCATTGGCTGAAAATGACTTGATTTATGAAAACCTCTCCACTGTGTATTGCACTGCTCCCTATAACTTTCAGTGTAGCTGCAGGTTTGCACTGGGAGAGTTTTTCAGCATTCAGGAGAGCCGTTTGGCCCATTTTGGCTTCACTTAGCTCTTTCTATTGTTACAAACAGCTGGGAAACAATTTTCAGTCTTTTTCCAAATTTAAAACATTAGCATCAATGACAATAACACAAAGAAAGCCATAATATTTTGTCAATATTTTGTATTAACTCCTAAGAGATCCAAATAATTCACACTGTATATTAGTAGCATACACGTGTTAACGAAGAAAACCTAATCAAACAGTATGCAACAAGATAAGATATATTTCAGTTTCAAATTAGAATTTCAAATTAGCGTTTCTATTTCTATTTCTATTTGCATCAGTTCTAAATAATTTATTTACGCAATATCACATGAAAGGGAGTGCTGTTATACTGTATATCAGCACGGCTGTGATTCGGTCGTAGGCACGAGGTCACAGGCCGAGTGCCGAACATAATCACAGATTAAGATTTATTTAAACATTAATTCTGCTCCGCCAGCACAAATAGGTCCGTCAGATTTCAAGCAACTTAACTGTTGCTAAGCAAAACACAATTTCCCAACCACAAGCTAAGTTGCTACTTTGTATAGGTCACAGCCTAGCGAACAGGTTTGAACACACTGGGAAGTTTGCACAGCAGTCTCCAGGCTAATCTTCCTCCCCTCATCCTCCTCTGAGAACGCTGTCGCGGTACAAAGTTTGTTGTAATGTAGATCACGGACGTTAATGTAGGTTATTACATAACACTTATGAAGCGCAGTAGTACATATAGTTAAATGACAGTGTTGTTACTGTATACTGTATATCAGCACTCACAGAATACCTCTAGACCAATCAAATCACTCGACCGGATCTAACTGCTGTATAATCTTGAATAAGACGAATCAACTGAGTAAAGTGTGTTAATTTTTGATTCATAATGAAAACAAACTGCTCTTGGTAGTAGACTCAGACTTTTGGATCCCACTGTACATTTAGTCAAGTTAAAACACCTTTTTGTAAGGTTTGGGGAGAAAAACCTTTGTTGAAAGTAAAACCTCCCTCACAGTGGAAGTGTTCTTTGTGTGATTTGGGCACCAACTTTAGGTCGCTAGAGCCTTCCATCACACCTTTTCAAAGTCATACTGTTGCCTGTTTCTCGTCATCCTCTCATATAATCCTTTCATAATGGGAAAACGTGTTTCTCTCTTTTTGTGCACGGAGCACATTACTTTCATTTTTAGACAATGTGCTCGTTTCACAAAATTTTGGGAGACCAGGCTGAGGACAGTGTGTAAACAAAGATTGTGGCTGACAGGGACAGCGCTTGTGTGTGTGTGCGTGTGTGTGTGTGGCCTCCAAAAGCTTCTTCCTGCAGCAATGGCAATGCAATGACCCAAAATTTATTTGTGTGTGTGTATCTGTTGATTTCTGATTGTGTGTTTATGGGCACATGCACATTGTAAATGTCTCTACATGACTGTTGGATATTTATTTTATGAAGGATTATTAGTGCTGTGTTTTCAGTTCATTATATCTCATTGTATACCGAACACATATTATGTGTGTTTGATAATGACATGTCCTTCATCTTAGGCATTTATAGGAGGTATTTATCATGCCATACATAAAGTGTGGCATGATAAACTGGTTACCATGGCAACACTTAGGTATTGTGTTTGATATTGTTGCTACAAAACCATCTTGTCGGAAAAGGTGCTGTTGTTTGTCAGAATGCTGGAAATGACATGCCAAGTATCCATACTGAAATGTCAGCTACAGCCAGTGATTTCAAGGTCTCAGGTATGGTGGGAAACACAAATGTCATGAGAATACCATGAAGACCGACTCAACAGTATCCTCACACAACACCCTGGAATTGCACCTCTGGTTTGTTTTTCTGTGTGGGTAGAACAAGTTTCCACTGTTAGTTTAGCTATAATGCAAGCTACTCATAGTAATTTAATTAATTTCAAGCTAATATATTGTTACAGTTGTGTTCCAACTAGTAGGGAGGTAAGTGCTGACACCAGAGATTAATCAAGGCAGTAGTTTTCATTTGAAAACCAGTATCAACTCAGTTTGTTTTTTCCCCTAGCGAGCTGAATTGCAGTTACAACTTACAACAGTATAAGCTGAATGATGACAAGAACCCACAGCATCATTGCTTTTTTCTAACCAGCTATATAATTATGTCATAAATTTCTCCAGACACACACTGTTTGAGCCAGAGGTGTGGCTGCATGAGATTGGGGGGCTGGTACAGGAGAGTTAGAGAACAAATGTATTTTGTTTGCATATAGATATTTCAAGTAGCACAAGAAAGCGTCTTAATTTGGTGCCCTCCAGAAATGACTTAACATTCAAGCTGTTTTGTATGAATTTAACAATTGTGTCTGTTCTGTATGTTTGAAGACTATATCTACTTTTATACAATAAAAAATTTCAAGTTCAGGGATTGGTGACTTACATTGTGTTTCTTTTGCCATTTTGTTGTTTTAGGGTGTAATTCTGTTTTTTCGTTGGTGAACTCACCAAACATGATGAGCACAGAGAGCATCTGCAGCTACAATGGAGAGTAATGGGAGAAACAAGTGAGCTCTCCTTCTTCTATGCTGGATTTTTCCCTGTATGTTTTTTTTAACATTGCTACAAATTAGTGAATCTACAAAGAAGCCCTTGCTGTTTTATTCCTTAGGGTTGACACTGGAACTTGACGGCTAAAATTTATTTTTTAGATAACTGATTCAAAATGACATCCCCTGATCAGAACCCTTGCGGCAGCCAAGAAATTTACTCTCTTCACTTCCCTCACTCTTTAACATTTAACAAATACAGGAAAGTGTTTGAGTCATAGGGCCACAGATGTTTTCTGCGACATGTCTACTGTGCAGAGTGCTGCTGAGGTCTGCATATCTCACCGAGCCACAAGGTCTTGTTCCTTTTCATACCAACAAGTGTATTGAAAGCATTTCACAGTGTGTTGTCTGCTTTTGCAGTAGTTCAAACTCCCAACATGTGTCTGTTTGTATGAGCAGACTACTGGTTCTCCCTCTGGGCCATTAGTTGTGATTTGCTTACTTTGGGGAAATGCTGAACAGAATGCTTTTCAACAAACTTAGTGCTGTGATCAGCATGTTTGCAATTAAATCATCATCCTTAGCACAAGAAAACAAAATTGCATTGTTTCATTTAGTAACAAGCATATATTTTTGCACTCAGTGGGATTTTTTTATTTTTTTTATTTTTTATTTTTAGGCAATGTTCATTTCTGCAAAAATCTATTGTCAGTGCTAGGGACCTCTTCTGGGGTAACAGATATAGTTATGGGGACACATTATTTCCAGGACTGGACTGCCATGACACAACTGCACAGTCAACACCAAAAAATATTAAATTCATTAGTTTTTGAGGAAGGGTCAATGACAGGAATGATGTATCACTGTCTTCAACATCCAGCGGTGTCTTTATTGTTCAAAAACTTGCCTGTTTTTATCTAGAAGACAAAACTAATGCTTTATGGCACAAAAACAGTACTAAATACAGATTTTTTTGTCTCATGGATTTCAAGTCAGTGTCATATAGCTAGATGGCAAGCTTATTAATTCAGTTTAATCAAACACCATAGGAGAAAAGAACATCATGACAGCAGTTTATTATTCCAGCTATATCAAATTAATAATTTCCTGATCAGAACATTATTAACTGGTGTCTCAGTTGGCTAGAAAGCATAGTAAACATTTTACTGTGAGTTTAAATATCGCTTAAGTAAAAAAAAAAATGTCACATTGCTCCTAACAAAGATTTTCTAAGTGCTTGGTAAAGTCAACTGGACTTGTTAGAGGTTCTAGAGGACATTTCACTTGTCATCCAAAAGGCTTCTTCAGTTCTAACTGACTGGTGGGGAGACCCAGGTATTTATCCTCTTGCAGGGTCATTTACACCCTGCAAGCACACAGAAGTACCATGATATGGATGAATGAGAATCTTCACAGACAACAAAGATCCATTCTACACAGAGTAGTTAATGAGTTCAAGGTCGACATCTCTAGCTAATCATAAGCACCATGACTAAATTTCTCCTTTTTTTTTTTTTACAAATAGGTTACACTACCTACAAGCTAATTAAAAAAAACATACACAATATAGACCCATTTACTATGAGTTGCTTAAGTAGTTAGAGAAGGTCAATGTAGCAGTGTTTGGGGTGTAAGTAAATCTCCTATTAGCATTTTGCTAATAGGAGGCTATTCTATTCTATTCTATTCTATAATTGTGTTTTGTAAGGTAAAGAAAACGTCAAAGTCATAAGAATGCTGGAATGTACAATTCCTCTTTGCATGTATATGTGCGCTAAATATTTTTTTGTTTTGTTTTGTTTTGAAAAAGGACCACAACATGGGTAGGACCCATGTTACACCACTGCCCTCGACCTATATCGCATCACAGACAAGAAAATAAAAAGCGTGCACTGATCCTGAATTTAAATGTCTCAGATTTCTCAGAAATCAGAAAGCAAAATGTTATTTTATTTTATCATACAAGGGAAAAACATAATAGATAAAACATGCATTCAGAAGCTGGTTAAAGACTAAGACAAGATACCCTTATGACATTTTAATTTCCTTCTCACCATTAAACACAAAGCAGTTTAATCTGAATTCAGGTTTGTTAACTATGATCCACTGTCCTCCAGTCATAGCAAAATATATTTAGCACTCAGTGGCAATGAAGGATAATTATCTCTTATGCCATTTCTATTTTATTAGAGAGTATAGAGAATGATGGAAAAAATGAGAGAGCAAATGTTCTTCAAAAACAAGGCATGAACTTAATCCAAACCCACATTTCAAGCATTTAGTGCTGAAATCTTCTGAGCTCCCGAGCCTGCTAAAGCAGCCTCATTGTTCAGATGTCCTTTCTTTGGTGAATCAGCTTGAATGATACAAATAAGTGGGCTAGCTCAGCCCATTTCAGTTTTATAGAGCTCCCACTATTCTGTCTGTGACATCTGCGCTGATCTTTGTGGTCCCTTTCTTTCTTTCCTGCCCTCTTTCTTGCTCTCTTTCTGCCAGCTTTCTTTTATCAGAGCTCAGTAGGAGGACACTGATCAGACAAGCACTATTAAACAAAAGAAGCCATTATTCTTTCAGTCCAGGCTCTGACACATGCAGTACATTTTGGGTGATGCTCAGGTTAGGTGTGAGACCATGACAGAGATAGGCCACATATCAGCTGATGGTAATATTCCCACAAAAGGGCTCAGACAGACATTTCGCTTTCGTCATTATCCAAAAATGTTCTAGTGAAACATGAGTTTATCAGTGGTGAGCTGTGACATTTAGAATAGTTTCACCTCAGAAGACTACAAAAGATGACTCAGAGGTGGTTTTCTCTTTATCCACCACACATACTTAGGACATGTTGGCAAAGAAACCATAGAAATTGGACTCCAGTTGCCATGGCTTCTGTGTCAGAGAGGAGACACTCAAATGTCATTATACCATGCATAGCCACGGCGAATATTCAAATTGAATGGCTAGACCAATACCGAGCTACCTAAACCACTTTTATTTAGAAGTGTGCTCTATTTAATCCATTTTGGCAAACAGTGTTTACAATGCTGTGACTCAAGTTCAGTAACGTTAGCCGAATCAGCTGGTAGTCTTGGTAGCTATTCCACTTATTATCTGGCCTGCATGAAAATAGTGTGAGCATAAAAGTTTCCATTTCAGAGCAGCCGAGATTGTTCCAAAAATTAACTCCTCCTTTTTTTTGGCAAGTGGCCATAGACCTAAGTATGATAATGCTTACACTTTGGCCAAGGCGATCAGGACATCTCGGAGTGCATTATGTTCAATGTCTGAACTACCTCAAAGTGCCTTTCAAACAAAACCCACAATCGGATGAATCTAATATGAAACTGTTTCTTGATATATATATTATCAACCTTGCATCTCACTGTGGTTATTTTTGCATTATAACTTAAAAATAAGAGATCATTATTATTTGGAGACTCCATGAGAAATGCTAGGTATAACACATCAAAAATAATAGTAAAAAAATTAAGTACTCTGTGTGTGTGCATGTGTGTGTGTCTGTGTGCGTGCATGTGCGTGTGTGACATGTGACACTGGGTGGTAGAACTGCAAATTGCCCATGTGTTGTGAATCACAGCGGTAGAGAAGAAGAAGAAGAAGAAGAAGAAGAGAGTTCTGACACACACACACACACACACTGTGAATTTGACAAATCCTAAAATATTGCATGCAGCTGATGGGCTAGCGCGTGAAGCAGAATGTGTTAAAGCCTTGTCTTCATTAGAGGAGCACAGCTGCTGGAGTGGAGTGATAGACTTGACAGGCGAACATTTTGGGCAGAAAAAGCCTGCAAGCCTTCTCTCTGCCTTAAAGAGCAAATGATCTGAGTGGAGCAGCCAGGTGTGAACAGGAGCAAAAGGTGCATATATGACTGTTGGGATTAGGTAGGACTAGAGTCATTTGTCTGGCCATCATCCATCTTACCAGCCATTGTTTCAGTCTGTTTTGTTGGGCCTGATTCTAGTGAGTTTTTTCTCTCTCTCTTATTAAAATGACAAGCTGCACTCCCTCATCGTTATTGGTAAAAGAAAGGCATGGCTTCCCACAAGAAGTTGATGAGCATTTGCACATATTTCTGTTATCTATTAATCTTTATTCCTTCTAGCAAGCCAGGCTGAGATGCAAATTAAGCAATTTAAAGTCCCCAACTCATGTCATAACAACCATGTCTCAGTGACACTTGAGGAAGATCTGGATCTATGCCATGGAAAATTAATCATCTAACAGTCAATTTACCTGTCACTTTCACCCTGTGTCCTGACACCGCAGGCTATATTCAACCCAGTTGTCAAACAAAAATTGCCAATCCACTTTTACTGCACACCATGATGCCTTTCATCTCATCTGAGACCTTATCTTTGAAAGAGGGCAGAACTAGTTGCAATAATGCAAATGGTGGTCCATTGTTTGTATGGTTTTCTGCCTCATTATTTAATAAATTCCCACACTGCAATAAATTAGTGTATAAAAGTGAGACTCTTTAATGCTGCAGCAATGAAACATATAGTAGTCAGAGTAATAATCATAATAATTTATTTGCTGAGTACAACAAATGCAGAAAAAGAGAGTGGCAACTGATACACAAGAGTAGGTGGATGAAGTAAGATGCTTACTTAGATAAAGAAACAACAGATGCATTTATTGTTGATGTAAAATCAATACTGTTAGCAGTGATGATATAATTTGATACCACTGATATAAATTGATAGACAAATTAAAACAGACTATTTTCTGGCTTATGTGTAGCTGGGTTATATGTAAAGGAACAGGGCACACAACAAATTTTTGGGTCTTTTTTTCTCTTGAATGCGCTCTAATAAAACACAGCATTAATTTATTTGAATTTTGTGAATGCTCAGGAAAACGCAGAGAAAAGACAATGTCCAACATAAATAAAAGAGAACACAATTTCTGTCTCAACCTCTACATCTTTTGCTTTAATAGCAGATAGCTTATAATCAAATAAAGCTCTTTAGTCCAGTCCAAGCACCATCAACATAAGGTGCTCAATACAGTGCTTAATTTACTCTATGTTATAGCAGAAAGGACAAAAATTAAATATTCTCCTAAATGTATCCTTTCCCTGAACACTTACCCTTTAATTCTAACACTGCGAGGCTTAACCTTTAACTCAAGCAAGTATTCCCAGCAACAACTGATGGTGGTTAGGCTAATAGACAGCAGTCAACAATCATTGGATGCTACACAATAGACTATAGATAATAGCTTATTCCATATTAAACACTTCACAGTCGAATACTTGAAAGTACATCACTTTACACATTTTCATCAAAATAATCTCTTACAGTGGCAAGTAGTGAAAATAATGTGGTTTTAGCAGTCTATATGCTAACTTATGGAATGCTTCAGTTTAGTAGTCTGGTGCACCCATAGTGGAAAACTGTATACTCGACACATTGCAAATCTACAAACATCAGAGAAAGTACAGAAACATCACTCCTGAGACTCACTTGGTTAGCTTAGTAACATCCTCATGCATCAGTATTTACGAACATTTTAGTATTTCATGCTAATATACAGGAATATTTACCCCCAAACATCAGTGACGGCTCGCAGTATGATGCCGCCCACTCTTCCTGCTGCGAACTGCGACCTCCGTGCCTGCTGATGTCATTGTGCTGCGCACGCGAATTTGCGCTTCCTAGGATGGCGAAGACATGACCCGCCCTACTCTGCGTCTGATTGGCTAGTAGTTGTTGCCTTTGTTGGTTGGGTTGGTTAAGTTTAGGCAGGAGGAGTGAGATCGGTTAAGGTTAGGGTAAGAATATCAGGGTAAGCCAATCAGAGGCAGAGTAGGGCAGAATAAGGCGGGGCATACCTTCACCATCCTAGGAAACGCAAATTCGCGCTGTGCACGTGGAGTAATCCTATCTCTATGACAACGATACGGCTACTAAAATGGCATTTTACCAAGTGAACTGCTAAAGTAATATTATTAACGGTAAAATATTTTCTAAACATTTTCACCTACATATCTGCCATTTTTGCCAAAAGTGATTTTAATTTAGTCAAGTAAATATTATTTGTGGTTTTCCCACTTCTAAGTTTTACCAAGACTGTCTTGATGGAGCAACTTTAGTAGCTGCACTTGATAGGTGCCAGCTATGATTGGCATGTATGCTAATTAATACTAACTGACTCGTATTACACTACACGTCAAGGTATTCACTGACAAATATGAATTTGAACAAATTTCTGTATTCATAAGTTTTGCCACAGCAGCGCAAGTTCATACACACAGTGCATCTGCTGGCTGTAAAGTTAAAAAAAAAAAAAGACTGCCGAAATTGTAAACATTATATAAAGCAATATTTTTTAAACATATAGTATGCTTACTATAGGCATACGATTATAACATTTTGAAGTGTGTAAGATGCAAACTGGCCCCAACAGTGAACTAGAGGCTTTTGATAGCTACTGCCCTATGGATACACCTCTGTGTCAAAGCAGGTGCATTGGACCTATATCCCATAGCATGCAGGATTTTTACTAAAGATGAAATCAATGACATCAAAACTAATAACCTGTTTTTCTGAGATGAAAGTATGATACCATCACATCACCCTTTTCATCGCGCTCATATTAATAAGATTGGTGGATATGTGTTGTTTGTTTCTGTTTTTCCTGTCTTGTTTTCTGGGGCTGCATGTGTACTTACACTGCTGGAGACTGGGGTGAAAGATGCAAGAGGCCCATACATACATGAAAAGGCATCAGTGAAAACATGAACCCAAAAATGAGACATACAGAATACAGAATGAATGTTCCAGTTTGTGGGCGTATTGGACCAGGCCTTCTTATCCACCAACTGCCTCCAATCTTAATGATCTCATACAGTTCTTGGGCTGCTGTAGGATTATAAAGTGCAGCAGAGCGAGAGAGAGGACACTGCCATCATTGGGGACAATGTTCAATATGGTCAGACCTGCAGAAGAAAAAAAAATAAAGCTGTCAAATTAATGTGTTAATTTCGATGATAACATATTAAAAAATAACAAAAATAGAGACATAAGACATAAATAAGACATACAATATCATGTAATGTTTATGTTAAATAATGTACCAATATTACTCTAAGTTGCTGTGTGTTGAATAGCATTACCTATATCACCAAATAACCCAACTGTCACATTTTGCCACAACATCAGTTCTTATGAGGAACATTGGGATGCTCTAACAAGCTGGAGGTTTGGCTCTGAGCCTCTGAGAGCAGCGTTGTGAGTTTCCCAACGACAAGAGAGCACTCAAGGTGACACCACCGGAGTACATTTATGAACCCACCATTCTGACCCGGTGGCAGGCTGACCCTAACCCTATGCCTAACCAGCCTGGCAGGCTGTGCAGCCTCCAAGTCGATGGTTAAAGGCAACTTCACCCTTGCTTCTCACTATTCCAGGCTGTCAGTGCATTAGTTGTGCATGCATGCAAATAGTATGCTACATAGTTTAAAAAAAATGTTATGGCCACATTGTTGCTTAACCTTATGTTAAATAATAATAATGATAAAAAAAACTGTTATGGCCACATTTTAGACTCAGTGATAGGCTTATGTTCAATTAAAAAAAGACATGCATTTGGAAAAATGATTTGAAATAAAACAATTTATTGATTTTTAATGCTACCTTTCTATTCATTGCTTTACTCATGTGCCACAATAATTTAATGTTTCTGAGTTGAGATACCTTCATTTGGGGGCTTTTACAAACAAATATTGATATGTGTGGTGATTTGCAATTAAATTAATTAATCAGAATATCATGTAATCAACGTGATACAAATTTTCAATCGATTGACAGCCCTAAAAAATAGAACAAAATAATGCATTGCTTTGCTCTTGTATTCAGACTGAAAATCACATTTTTGAATGATAATTCGGTGCAGTTTTTGGCTCCCTCCTGGCCATGGAGAATGCATGAGCCTGTTAGGAGAGCAGCAAGGGGCTGTGGCTGTAAATGAAGACAGGTCTCTGCTACACATGGCAGACTTTATCCAGGTAACACTGGTAACCCCTCAACTCATTAGCACTGGGGATTGAGATCTGACGTTGAAATAGGCAGAAAGGCAGAAAAATCAGAGGCTTATTATAGATTTGTACATCTCAGATTCATCCCTCTAGATCCTGAATGGTCTTGGGAAAGGTCAATAACAGTTTCTTAAGAGAGGTACACAGACAATAAGCACATGCCCAAATTCAGACATTTCTATCTTTGGTATCACTTCATGGTCAAAAACAGGGCACTGCAATTATTAAAGATGTGTTTGGATTTCATCATCCATTCAGTCCGCCTCTTCTTGCTGGGCCAGTTGTCAAAGGAGAGACTCATATCTCTGAGGTTAGTGAGACACAGTATTAATTTTCTAATCCATTCACACATATGAGCAATAAAAAGATAGTGTAAGAATAGGAGTGAATACAGTGATATTCTATTCTGTTCTGTCCTTTTGTACAGCTTTAAATAGACCATGGTATCTCCATTTGCAAAGATACATATGCATTATTAGGCTGAGTGAATAATCAGAAGGTGAATGAAATAAAGAAATGGACATCTTTGACCAAACTGAATGCACATATTTTTTCACAAAGACAGTCGTTGAAATGTTGCCCAGTGCGATGTTAAACATTGTCTTCAACTTGATATTAAATTCTCTGTACTCTGAATTAATTCAAATAAATGCATACATCTGCTTTGTGTATAACTAACTTGCCATTACGGGAGGGATCACATAGGTGCTTTTTATGAACCACACCCTTAAACATAATGAAGAATAATTCACCGTGGGATTTGGTGTGCAGATTATACTGCATCTAACCGAATACTGCAAAGACCAGAATATTTGTTTAGCTTCTATCATTGTTGACTGTAAATCTTAAGTGTAACACTTGAACTTACTTTCAAAGAATCTTATCTTCCTGAAGGTCAGCCATGCTGCAATCAGATAGTGTGTGGTGTTTATTATGCGGTGTCACAGCACAGTTAACAGCACAGTTCTGAGTTAGAGCCTCAGCTAAGATAAAAAAAAAACATTCATTGTTGTAATCGTGAGGCTTTAGCAGGCTTTGTTGGCTTTATTCCTCCTTTGTTGCTTTCTGTAACTACTCCTGATCATGTACATGATAGATCATGCTGAGTTTATGAGTTAAAATCTCACCTAAAGCCTTAATAGATGACAGAACCACTGATATACTTAGGGAAGTTTAATATGTACATGCACTTACCAAACCAAAGCCTTAATCTCTCTTTTTGACTTCCTCGTTATCACTAATCGGATTGCTCTTGTCCACTCTAAGGCAGTATGGAAACCCATGCTGAAGAGCACAGACTTTCAGAAGTCTGTGCTAAGAGTGCTAATGTATCTACAATGAGGGAGGGCATTAGCTTTGTACCTTTGTACTGCAGCCTGAGTACAGCTTATAACTCCAAAATGAGATGTACTGAATGCACAGTGGATGTAATTTCAATCTTGCTGAAAACTGGAAATGCACTTGATTGTGTGCCAAGTTTTGAAAGACATGCAGTGTGTATTATGCAGCAGAGCAAAGAACAGTTGACTGCATGTTTATCTGTTTTCTGTTTAAGTGTTAACTTTAAAAGAACCCCTCCAAAGGAAAACACTTCTTTTCTGAATGAATGCACTTGCAATATATGTGCAAGTTTATTCAATATGAACAGACCACCCTGCTGTTTATTGGTTATGTCAAGCACCATCTTGTAGGGTTGTCAATGGGATGTGCATTTTGTGTCTGTGTGTGTGTCTGTGTCTGGGTGCACACACACACATACCTGCATGCATAGATATGAGTACATGCCTACCTGCATGTACGGTAGATAGGTGTAGGTCTTACTTACATTAATTTTGCCATGCATATCAATGAGGTATAGGCAGATACTGTGTGATGTTTTTCATCAGCCATTCCATTATCAGTAAATTGTGTAATCAGTAGCAATTTCATGTTTAACAGGCATTTACATATTAAACGGGATGAACGTGATGCTGACTAAAACTGAACATGTTCCATTGTGCATGTGTGCATTGTGCATAAAGGTCACCAGCATTTACGTAAATTTTAATTTATTAAAATTTATATTTATCAAATTTAGATTATTTTACCTACATTACCTCTTGCCATTGTGTAGCATAGCCTTCAGTAGCAAAACAGAAAACAAGCGGAGGTTTGTGTGGACAGAGTCGTAGGTGAGCCGGGATGTGCTTGGTGGAGATTTGAATAGAGGCGGGGACTATTTGTATATTCATAGATGCATGCATACTAAATGAAGGCAAAGGTATAGAGTTACATCTAAGCCATTTTAAAGCATGAAGGAATTTTGTTTTTTCATGGAAAAACTTCTTAATAAATAATTTTGTTGAACAGAAATGAGTTTTTAAGAGTTTAATCAATGCCGGAAATGGGTCTCTAAATTACTGTCACTCCTGTTAGTAATAAACCTATAAATGTCTCCATCAGGGCTGGTCAGCCAGCTGCTCAGGTCATCGTCTGTTGATGAATGCCTTGCTTCTGTGGTGTTGCTGTTTGATGAGGCTCATGACATTCCCATTCCTGCTGTGATGGATGAAAAATGAACATTATCTACCACCAGGCTGCTGGAAGGAGTATAATTAGTGGGTCTAATAGGTTGCAGATTATCTGCACCTATAGCTATATATCAATATATCAACATCTATCTATTTATCTATCCATCTATCTATCTGTCTATCTATCTATCTATCTATCTATCTATCTATCTATCTATCTATCTATCTATCTATCTATCTATCTATCTATGTGTGTGTGTGTGTGTGTGTGTGTGTGTGTGTGTGTGTTGGGTGTTTAGAGATAAAGTATATTTCTTTAAACTGCAAAAAAGGTGGATCCATTATTCAAAGAAAATATGCTTTACCTGCACACTGGTGTTTGTGATGACTGATGAGATGATGAGTAGATTTTATACAAGGAGTCTGAATGGAGCAGTTTTAACCAGCAGAATAGAATGGAATGCTCTCCAATTCATCTCTTGAGTCCATTACTTCATTTCCACTGGCGGATATGTGCCATAAAGGGCCAAGCAGGGCCGAGCCCAGTAAAGCCCAGTTTGACCAAATATGTTTCCACTGTATGGGACAAGCGATGCTCTGCTTCTTACTGTGGTTGCTAAGACAGCATTGCTACATATGCTACTTGGTTTAGGTCTGTGTAGTAGGTTATTGTTAAGTTTGTTTTGAATTTCTGTGTTTTATTGTCATTGCATTGATCATGACAGAAATTAGTACTCAGTGGACATAAGATGAAACTGAGGCCCTGTTGGTAGTGCAGACCGACATGCACTAGTAGAAATTAGATTCAGGCATCAGAAATTATTGGGAAATGATTCACCGGACATAGTTTTTGTTACGCCCGTTCAGATTCAGGAAAATGTAGGCGTAGCATTTTCTTTTTTTGTCAAGTCAACATAGGAAGGCAAAATAAATATAATATCAGCTAGTTGTTATCAAGTAACTCTGTTGCAGTCATGCAGCCCAGGCACCTCAATGTAGCCAACATAAACTACTAGATAGTAAGCTAACATTACAGCTTTGTTACCTAAAGATGTAACAGTTTGAAATAATACCTCTTTGCTCCTTTCCCAGCGCTTTATGCTCTCTTTTATCCAATTAAAATCATCATCTTCATCCTGACAGATGAATTTCCAGATCTGTTCAATGGTGTAATAACGGCTCTTTGCGGCAGCATTAACTCTCTCAAACAAAAACTTAACGATTGTGCACAAAAAAACGGACAGTGTTGCTTAGTTATGTGCAGCAGCCCGCTCACACAGCCTGGTTCTAACAGGCCAGCACCAGACATGAAACTGGGCCGAAATCCTTCACAGTTTGGACCTGGAACCAAGCAGGTTGGTTCCATGGAAATGAATGCAGAACTGTGAATTTCAGGGCAATGCATGGCACAGCCTTGTGCTGGAGAAATGCCGAATGAGGCAACGACTCTGCCAAGAGGCAATGAGTTTTAGATAACAGGGGAAGTATTATGCTTTGACCTCATAAATAAATAAATGAGGTAGGCCATATAATAATTGGAACACATACTATGGGTCATTATTTTAGACTTCCAATAGACTGGTCTTGATGTAGCCATATCCCCTTGTGCTATTTGGGTGAGCACTGATGTGGAGACCTAGTTTTTGGATGTTAGAGGCAAGAGGGGGTGGGTGAGAGCGGGTATGTCATGTCACAGCTGATTTATTGAATTAGGCCCATGACACCTCCAGAGGGCTCAACATGAAGTTCTGGTGTCCCAGAAACACCCCCATTTATATCCACTCTCAACTCTGATCAGTCCTACACTCACCTACGCCACCATGCATCTTCACTTTGGCTTCCATCTAGGGCACAACAATGATGATAGATGGTTATGAAGGCACTGTTATGGCAATTCAGATGGCAGTTGCAACAAAACTGACATATATACTATACTGATCAAAGCACAAATCCTCTAATTGTAAGTGATGACAAAATTTCCCATCTACTACATTGCTGAAGAATATTGCATGTGTATGACACTTAGACATTTTGGTTTGATTTGATTTAATTTACTGAACATATAAAATTATACAATACATAAAGGAACAGTAAAAAAAATAATTAATAAAAAACAAAACATACATACACACGAAGGGATTAAATGGAAAAAAAGCAAAAACTAATGAGCTTGTCAGGTGGCCCTCCCATCATGTAGCATTAACCATGAAATCAATAATATAAAGTAGACAAGAAACCAGATAGAAAAAAATAATGAGAAACCTCATTTAATAAAACCATAAGAGTATAAGTGTTGACTATTTTTTTGATAAGCTTTGACATTACAGGGTAAAAAATAGTGCAAAGAGATGACTATGACGCACATTGCTTGCGGCATGCATTGATATCATAAATGAATGAATTACACATGAGAGATGCCATTCAACATCTTGGCTCCACCATGTGTTAATCAAAACATACATGATTGTAAGTCAGGACTAATAAAGATGTCGGGATCATGATGTGGGATGCCTCAGTGATCAGAGTGATGCTTTGATGAATGAAGATATGTGAATGATACGTGAGGAGAAGCGTGTATTATATCCTTGTCAGGCATGTGCTCTCAAGGGTGAACTCCTGATGTATTGATGGACATAAATCTGAGAGACTGGGTGTATCACGGGCAAAGGGGTGGAGGGAGGGAGTTTGCTTGTCTAGATACACAAGACAAGGTTAGACCTTTACTTGGAAATAAATGGAAAATAAATAAGTGCAGCATATGCCAAACTGTTACAAGCATGCTTTTATAAAGTGATGAAAGAGCAAAATGTCGGAGAGGAAATACTGACTGACGTGTAAAAGACGTCACAGATGGATTTTGTTTCTTTACGGGCCTCAACTCAAAGTTATTGATGTTCTGTATTTGGGTCAGAGTCATTGAAAGAGCTGCCTGTCTGGGCAGTTGGGGCATTCCTTGGCATTGGCGTTATGTCAATTTTGGAAATGTTTCATGTGATGCACAACCACAGAGGATGAGAAGTACCATGAGTCTGACAAACCTAAGAGGAACCCTCAGGAGCTCTGGGGACCCAAAAGTAGCAGAAAACATTTTTCTTTTCTTTGCCTTCCCTTTGCTTTGCTTTGCTTGCTTTTCATTTCATACTGTTGATTTATCTTCATCCATCTCTTGAAACAAAAGTGTGTCTGTCATTTCTACCACCACTTTGCCCACTTTCGTTCTAAGCTCATCATCAATGACACTCGGAGGCCCCGTGCTGTAAATGGCATAATAGTACAAATGTGTCTTCTATTCCTGCTGAGAGCACAACAAACAGAACGAGTCTGTCGTCACGGCAGACACTTTGATTACATTTCTTTTTGTGTGTGAAGAGAGAAAGAGAGAAAGAGAGAAAGTGAGTGAGAGAGAGAGAGTGTGTGTGTGTGTGTGTGTGTGTGAGAGAGAGAGAGAGAGAGAGAGAGAGAGAGAGAGAGAGAGAGAGAGAGAACAAACAGGATATCTATGTTTTCTTTTGAAAGAGACTCAATGTAGAGTCAGTGTAGCCTGAGGCCCTTTTCTATAGACTGCTTGATGTTTGAAGAGATATCATAAAATCGATATATACTAATAGCAAAAGTGTGGTGGAAAATGGAAATAACTGCACGGCTTTCCTTTCCCAGGGTTGCGGGATGTGACTGGGATGTAATATTAGTGCAATCTTCATATCTGTAGCTGGGTTATAAGTAAAGGAACAGGATATGCAATACATTTTTGGGTCTTTTTCTCCTGACTGTGCTCTAATAGAACACAGCATTCATTTAATGGAATTTTGGGAATGCTCAGGAAAACTCAGTGACCTGACAGTGTCCAACATAAATAAAAGAACACAATTTTTGTCTCAACCTCAACATCTTTTGCTTTAACAGCAAACAGCTTATAATGAGATGATGCTCTTTAGCCCAGTCCAGGCATCATCAACATAAGGTGCTCAATAAAATGCTCAATTTACGGTTACAGCAAAAAGGACAAAACTAAATATTCTCCTAAATGTATTCTTTCCCTGAGCACTTACCTTCTAATACTAACACTTTAAGGCTTAACCTTTAACTCAAGCTGGTACAGAATAGTTCAAGTTTCAGAGCCTAATTTAAATATTACAAGAACCAGAGCCTAGCCTGGTTTTAAAGTGGGGCAATTAAAAACGAGTGACTTTCAAAGTTCAGACATGAGCTTTTTTAGTTTATTATTTTTGAATAAGTACTAAGAATTTGTCACATTGCTATATTCATGATGGTATTATAGCCTTTCAAAACCCCCAAAAATCTATCTATCTATCTATCTATCTATCTATCTATCTATCTATCTATCTATCTATCTATATTTTCAGGACAACAAATATATGCAAAAACCTTTATGCGTCCCATTTTATATGGCCTATTTTTGATGAGTTCATCCTACATACATGAATATGCAAAGAAATTACAGCAACTACTTGCAGCTGGCCGTCAGAAGGCTTTAAAACAGCGCCTCACTTCCCTAGTAGTTAATAAAAGAAATTTCCGAGGACAAAAGGCTGAGACAGAGCTATACTGATTGTGTTTGTGCACAAAATACCTTTTGTCCAAACCTAACCAAAATCTACAGGGTCTCTGAAACAAAAACAAACATTCAGAATCTTCTGCATGCACACTGAGAAATCCCAAAATGTGAAATTATTGAAGAAAAAGATACATCATTAGTTATAGTGTCATGACTTGAGGAACACATGAAGAAACAAAGAAACACATGAAAAGGTGATCAGTCATCTTAAATCATGTAAGTTACTGGATTCACTTGACTTCATGACACTTCAGGGTTAACTGACATTTTCTTTTGGATTTCATTCAGTTGGTTTTATTTGAAGAGGCTTATTTCTATGCAGACACTAATTGCCTCACATATACTGATCCCCAGTGCATCTAATCTTGGTGCCTTGACAGTATTGTTCTTTTCTTTGACGCTGAAGCGATTAGGAAGAAATCTACTGTTCAAGAACTGTCTCTGTTTATCCCACTGGCTTTCACTTGCACCACTCCATAGCAAGGTCAAAGCTGAGGTTCAACTACATAACAACAGCCATAGAGCCGGTGGAGATTCATTGACTTGTTCAAGGACACTGGAAGACATGTTCCTAAGGTTTGATTTTTAATGCTTGACAGCACTCTGATTTTTCCCTGCTTAGTAAAATGATCACTTCTGTGCTACAAAAGAGTGAAAATTGGGTTTTGTTTCTGTCTAACTCAAACCAAGTCCTTAACTGAGTAACAAGATGTTCCCTGGAGGCTCCTCCTTGTCTCCTCGAGGAGTGTACTGAGTACACACACTCATACAAGGCCTCAACCTCAAGACTGCACAGAGAGCTGCTGTGTTTGGACTGGACCCAAGTTGAGAAGCTATGGTTTTCAATACAAGATCAATTCATCCCTGCTCCTCTGATTTGATTAATTTGGCCTTTTGGAACTAAGAGCCAGCTTTTAACAATATTATGAACTATGGCTAGAGCCAAAGTATCAGTACTGTATAATTACCAATGAAAACAAATTTAGGAAAGTGCATGATGGCATAGAAGCAAGCTCTAATTCCCTGCCACCTTAGTCAGCTAGTCTGTGCCAACAAAGGGTAAAAGGGGTCTCAGTGCTTTTCCCCTGGGTTTTAATTGGAATAAAATGAGATGCTTCCAGCCACTAACCCTCCAGTTATGGAGAGGGATTTGGTTCAAGCCCTGCCTTCTCTCCCTGCTCAACATGCTTGGACCCAGCTACAATGGATATGATCCTGAGCAATAATCCACCAGTGCCCCCATCTGAAAGTAAAAAGAATTACATCAGATGTGTGACAGGGTTTCAATGAGTTCATGTCTTTTCAGTGTGGGACCAAAACAAAGAATATTTGTAAACCAACTCAGCATGACTTAACAGTCATGATGGGAACTATAAGAAACCACTCTAGAGCTCATTTTGAGTTCCAACACAATTTGAGAAATAGTAATCTAGAACAAAGCCCAGACACTAAGTTTTCAGTGATGGGGTCAAGCTCGTAAAAGACTTCTGAGAAGAGGATTCGGAATGCAGATAAGACTCACACTACACACCTTCGTCAAGACCTCAGGTTAACAAATTTGAGTTATTAAGGATGTAAAATCTCAGCTAGTGTTTAAGTCAGTGACTAAAACATTTATTTCATGTGCGATTTGTCTATACAGCCATTCAAATGCAAACTTGTCATTTATCAATCCAATTAGAGTCATAGGTGGCAAATGATTATCTACATGTCCCGGCCTACTATCTTTCAATCAAAATTCAGTGGTAGGGGAAATCATGATCTGGGAACATGAAATTTACACACTAAAAGCAGAGGTAGAGTTTTAAAATGTTTATTTAAAAAAATAGAAAACTTACATAAAAATGGTGCCCAGAGGGAAACACAAGGTATACATCCATATGTCACTCATTTACACACCATAACCCATCCTTTATGGCATAGACAGACGCAAACTGGGGATTTGGTTCGTGGCAAAAAGAGGCAAAACAACATCAATTATCCTCAGGCAACCTAATAAAAAGGTTGCACTGAAAACAAGAATATGTTAATATTATGTTGAGTCCTTTAGTTTGGTGTGTAAGTGTCAATAATCAGACACTCCCAAGAAAACTCCTGATGTCACCAAAT